>DWJQ01000531.1:0-13906 GCA_018248915.1 Hesperia meskei straton | reverse complement strand
ATGTGTGTTCCTTGGGGAGTGTAGACGAGCACTAAGAGAGCATTTTTAGAAATTCCACCCCGAAGGGGGTGAAATAGGGGGTTGAAGTTTACACGAATTCCACGCGGGCGAAGCCAGCGGGCGGAAGCTAGTTTTTTTATAATTTTATGAAATGCACCTGCAGCAGCCGATATCGAGTGGGATTGCAATCCGGTATCTTTTTCAATCCGGCCGGATCCGTTACAAATAGACACTTGAAATTTTCATTGTCTTTGAAGACTCCAGCATAAATTATACTAAAAGTCCAAAAGCTTCAGTTATTAAAGTTGATAAACATACAAGAAACAACTCCGTTACCAAATCCATTAAAATATTCACATTAATCGGGATAGGTGTAAGTCTATTTTATGTAAATATCTGGCACCAGATCTGATGAGGTTGTAGTAAGTAGATAGTGTTTGTCGCCTGTTTACATAAGTACATACCTACATATTGCCAGTTGTTACCGACGCATGATTGAGATTTTCATGTTGATAAAATAGCAACAAACTTTATAAAATTGAGTATGAATGTTGATAAAAATTTAAATTCCAATATTCTCGTCAAATGAACAAGAACAAATTGTATTGATATAGTAGGTCCCTATATCACAGAAAAAAGTTGCAGGTCCATATTTTTATTCAGGGAAATAAGTCTCAGTCATTCCCTGTTTTTGGATGATTGAGATCAACGCTCGCAAGGTGTCATCGTTAAATACGTATAAGGGGAATTCATCCTGACATGATTATAGTGAATTGAAGTTTCAGTTACTTTAAAAGGAGATGTTGCTTCTCATACACTGCTGTTGCATATTGTTTGTTATCCGACAGACAGTTCTTTTTGTAAATGTATAGCAAGAAAAGGCCTCAGAATTTGTATAATGTATCCGATAGTTTTTTAAAAGGTGCCCTTATCTCCTGGTATTGCTAAAGTGAAATCGAATAAATCATTATTTTATAGCGAACCGTTAAGTATATATAAGAGGGTCTGTGAGATGTAGTAATTACAGGAGAGGCGTACACTGAGATGGCATTACACCATGTACCCGGCAGCCTTTGTTTATATACGAGCTCGGGGCATAAAACAGTAGGATGAAAGACGAGTGGGCGCGGTTTAATGAGGACGCGGCGCCATGGCGGTCTCTGCGTAAATATAATTATCAACCTACATTATATACCTATCCAGTTGTATGAATATATGTGGACGGCTCGCTGTATATTGTACATTACCCGTATACCACATAGGCTGGTGTGACGGCTTATTGTGGCGCATCAATGAATGCCTCACAATTGAGCTATGTAACGCACGTGCTCTCGCTGAATTGAAAATGTGAAAGGATTAAAAACACAAAGTTCAATGTCTTGTACTGGGACATGAACCAAGGAGGCCCACACTACAATGCAAAAAAGAAACCAAAAGATCAGTTTCATCAACATCACTTTACGCTTTCTTACTTGACAAATGCTTGAAGGTTTTGAACAAGCAATTGGTGTATACCTGGTAATATAGGCGACTAAAAAACCTGTCTTGTAGGTCATTAATAATTAAAACTTTTTAAAAATCGTATCAAATTTAATCTTGTATGAATTGAGGTAATGTTATTTAATTTTAAATCAATGTGCGTATCAAAAATTTCAATGATGTCTATGAAGAATACAGCTGAAAATCTCTACAATGTTCTTCAATGAATGAAGTCCACTGATCTGCATTTGATTAGAATGACTTGGTAGAATGCCGCGTACGATGCACCTGGCATGTTGTGTGAGAAGGTTTCTGTCCAGCTGTGGGATAGGTTTTGTGAAAGTAATTGATTTTTAAGAGATACCTATCTAATTATACGAATACGTGTACGGTGTATGTACGAGTACCTATGTAGGTACGGCGGCGTGTAAATAGGATACGGAGAATTTATTAATTATAAGTCTTATTGTGAAGAAGAAATATTGTATCGGTGCAGCGACACAATATTAAAATTCATTTAGAGATTATTATCAAATACCTACTTTAAATATATGACAGGCTGCCATTACTTTAACTACTTACTAAGAAGGTATGAACTTACTTTTGCTAAAAATAACAAACGTTACCCCACAATATTTTGAAACATGTACTTATTTCTCAATTAATTTATTCATATTAATGGTTCATAAATGTATTCTACGATAAATAGGGGAATATAGATCACATCGGAATCCTTTGTACAATAGCGAAAATCAATAATTGATTTCGCAGAAAATCTTGAAAACTATTGACCCATGGAAATGAAATTTGGCAGGAAGGTATATTATATTATAAGACACCTGCTAAGGACAAATTTTATCGTATCCTGCCCCGAGTGGATTATATATTTAATGTGTTAACAGTGTATTAGAAATTTCACTGACCTTATTTCAGGTATGAAAATTAGCATTTGAGAAGAAAATAGGAAAAAGTAAACATTTAATTGCTTTAAGGGATGAAAGTTTGTTTGAAAATCACTAAAAAGTAATTTTGCGCAGGCCAAACGACAAAAAATAGTTATTACCTAGGCAAATTCCAATGATAGACGATATTATAACATTACAATATTCACTCGTAGCAGCCTTAATTATGGAGGCATTTTGTCGATCTTCATAATAAATAAGGCTTGCTTTTGTAATAACATAAAACGTGTCATCCGGACCAACAACGGAATGTTACAGTTGGAAATATTTCCAGGATAAAACTGCCTTTTCATTAAGTTTAAATTCATCGAAATAAATTATTTTAAGAATATAAATGAAAGCGGCGTCAATTTTACAATTTGAATTTATTATTTTTAGTCTAATGCTTTCTTTGTTGTATTGTTTGTGTTGATTTTGTAACTAGTTTTTGGTTGCTTTTTGACTAAAATTAAAACAAAACTTTTCTTGAGGGTAGCTCGAGCAGTTGACACTAATATCGTTGTGCTCTGTTGATATTTATTTTTTAAATAAAAACCGAGAAACTTTTTGCAACATTAACTGTGTATATACGAACAGTATAGTTGTGTATGTTACTTGGTGCAGTGAAAGTCGAGGACATAATCGTGTGATTTGTGTTTCATGTGCTAAACAACTGCTGACTACAACAACCTGTTCGAAACGTCAAAACGTCAGCTGAGTTTTGTATACAGTGTAATAAGGGAATAAACTAAATCTAATTACTTACTGGTATAATTATTTAAGTGTGCTGTAATACATAAGTTCAGTATTAAATTATTAAGGATAAAGAAAAATATAACATTGTCAATTAATAAAGTATAATTTAACGCCATCTCTTTAACTACTACATAGACTTCCCAGCATGTCTATAAAATGTAATCACTGTGGCCGGTTTGCCTCGACAGTGGATGGGGCACAGTGCACAAAGTGTTCCCTATTTTACCATCGGCTATGCGTCAAAATCAGTGCCGATGCCAGGCTTCCCGATAAATGGAAATGTCCTGAATGCAAGAAAAAGGGACCGCGCGCGACCATTAGCGCCACCTCGGGCTTAACCCCCAGTTCATCTAGTTCAGGCGGCACACCTAATACCGATCCTGTCGATGCGCCGACTGAAGCTGTCGATAGAGGGCGCTCTGAGGATAGGGATGCTTTGGCTAAGGAAATGAGGCTAATGCGCGAGCAACTTGCAACGATGGTGAATGAGATGGTTACCTTCCGGCAAGAGATGGTTAGGATGAACGACAACATAGCAAGCTTAAATTCACGGGTCAGCGATATAGAAAGTAGGGTTACTCAGCTGGAACACCGGGCTAATAATGCGCCAGCGCCATCGGCTGATTCGAATTTGACACAGGTTGTAGCGGACCTCAAGCAACAGCTAAATGACCGAGACCAAGAGTCATTTATTAATGACGTCGTTATATCTGGCGTAACGGAGTCGAAAGGCGAAAACGCTGAGCATATTGTTCTAGCCCTGGCAAGGAAAATAGGTGTTGAGCTGAGTCAGAATGACGTTATAAGTGCATCGCGTATGGGCGCGGTGCGCCGTGGAAATGGGCCGGCGACCGAGTCCGGCGAGGGGCCCAGGGCGCGGGCCATCGTCGTACGCCTTGCGCGGCGAGACACCCGAGACCGACTGCTGCGTGCCGCGCGCGTGCGCCGCACCGCCGACACAGCTGGACTGGACATTGATGCGGCTCCGCGGCGCTTCTATGTGAATGAGCGACTCACTAGTACCAATAGACACCTATTTCTTGAAGCTAGGAAACTCGGCCGCGATCGAAACTATCGCTATGTTTGGACGCGAGATGGTTGCATTTACGCACGTCGTGAATCTGACACAACGCGTTTACGGATTCGAACGGAATCTGATCTCAAAAAAATTTTTGGTGCTTAAGTTGTTGGACATGTTTTTATTTTTATTTTATCTGTAAATCTCTATTACTCCGTTTGTCTTTATATATCCCCATTAACTTTGTTTATTCATATTTATTGTCAGCAGTTAATCACTCGTGCAAAAGATTTTTTATACGCTTCAAAATGTATTTTATTGCATGTAGATGTATATCAGAATTTTTGTGTCCATTTATTTTGTTTTGTAATAAAATACAGTTTAAGTGTCATGAAGGGGTATCGTTTTCGTGTTTGTTATATTTTATATGCCTGTGCTGCGGTGTATATCTCGGAATACAAGTATATTATATTTCATCTATGATTTTATCATATTTTATTATAAATTTTAACATGATAATGTATTTTTATTCATCTCACTTGGTGGTATTAAATCAGTCTACGGTATTATATGTAAAACATTTTATTAAAATAACCTTAATTAAGAAAACTATACATATAACATTACATACATTTTATCTCATATTAATTCATTGTGTTAACAATGATTAAAACACGTAATTTTAAAATTGGTCTCATTAATCCAGGATCACTAGGGACACGGCATGACGAGTTTTTGATAGCCATGGCACGTCATAGTGTCGACATCATAGCTGTAAACGAGACGTGGCTCCGGGAGGGCGAGGAGGGCCGAGCGCCGGCCGTCCCGGGGTATCGGCTGCGGCACATCCCGAGGCCTCCAGACATCAGGGAGAGAGGTGGAGGTGTAGGCTTTTATTTCAGGCAGGAACTATCCGTACGGGTTCTTCAGCATCCTATTTCCCCCGCGGTTGAGCAGATGTGGATAAATGTTACGATCAACGCTAAATCTTTTGCCATAGGAACTGCTTACCGCCCGCCGTGGTTAAATGTCCAAATATTCCTCGATGCGTTGTATGAATCACTAGGTTCCTTCGTTAGATACGATCATATTGTGCTTTTAGGGGATTTCAATATAGATCTTCTCAAAGAAAGTAGTCCGGGAGCTAAGCTACTCCATGAATTTATTGATTCAAACAACCTAAGGCAAATAATCAATGGGGCAACACACTTCACAGACACAAGCGAAACCCTTTTAGATATAATATGTACAGATGCTCCAGTGTCACGTCATCAGATTGATTTCATAACAGAGTTAAGTAGTCATGCTTTCGTCGTCTGTGAACTCTTGGTTCCCAAAGACCGACCTAAGCCCAAATGGATTACTTACAGGCCAATGGCAGATATTAACATAGATAGTTTTAACAAAACCCTAGTTTCAACTGACTGGAGAAGCATAATGTTTAAACAGGATGTAAATGATATCGTCAGTAATTTTAATAGCAAAATTACAGAAATTTACGATGAGTATGCTCCTTTAAAATCAATTCGCTGTAAAATCGATAGCTACCCATGGATTACATACAATATTCAATGCATGATGAGGACTCGCGATGCAGCCCTAATCAGAGCACGGAAATCAAAGGTAGATGCACACATAGTTTTTTACAAGGACTTGAAGAAGGCCGTTAGGGATGCTCTTATCTCAGAAAAAACTGCCTATTTCAATTTTTACATCAATTCAAAGCTAACTCAGCCAAGAATAATGTGGAATCACATAAAGAAACATGCGCGGTTCAACCGCACCAAGAGTGATTCTCTTCCTGCACAATTTAATGATCCCAACGTAATTAATAAACATTTTCTTAGGGTTCCTGGGAAAGACACTGTAGCATTATCTTCGCTGACACGATTTGAATTTAGCCGCTTCTCGGAAGCTACCTTTAGATTTAGGCCGGTCACTGAGGTTGAGGTGGGGAAATTGGTAGGTAGTCTTCACTCAAAGGCCATCGGCTGTGACGGTATCTCCTTGGATATGCTAAAGGGTGTGTTGCCAGAGTGTTTAGCGGTTCTTACGTCGATTATTAATAGGTCATTTGAAACAAACACTTTCCCTGACATATGGCAACAAGCTATAGTTAAGCCGATTCCCAAGACTAATAACCCTATTAATGAAGGGGATCTGAGGCCTATAAGTATCTTGCCTTGTCTCTCCAAAATCTTAGAGAAGGCAGCGTGTCAGCAGCTTTCTGCTTACCTTGAGGAAAACAATATCATACCAACGCATCAATCTGGCTTCCGTAAGCGGCACAGTACAACCACTGCTCTGATTAGTGTTGTGGATGATATTCTCGCGTCACAGGACAAAGGAGAGGGTACCATTCTAACTCTTCTGGATTTTTCTCGGGCATTTGATGCTATAAACATTAACCTGTTACTCTCCAAGCTGTCATACTACGGATTAAGTGTTGAATCGGTCCGATGGTTCGATAGCTACTTCGGTAAACGTTCCCAGAAAGTAGAAATCCAGGATAGTTCTAGTGGGATAAAAATTGAATCCTCATCCGAGCCTCTAAGGCGAGGTGTCCCGCAGGGCTCCATATTGGGTCCACTGCTGTTCATACTGTACAGCGCGGATGTCATCAATAGCATTGAAAATTGTAGGTACCATTTGTATGCTGACGATCTGCAGGTCTACATTTCATTTAAACCTGATGACACAAATTCCGCGGTGGCCAAGCTGAATTCAGATCTAGATCGTATATCCCTATGGTCTGAGCAAAATACCTTAGTGTTGAACCCCAAAAAAACTAAATTTATGATTCTGGGGACACCGAATCAGATCCGTAAAATTGTAGGCAATAAACCAGTCGTGACAATCAGGATGGAGCCTATTGATAGGGTCTTTGAAACTCGAAATTTAGGAGTTATTATTGACGAAAATCTTCGCTTCGAGAAACATGTATCTGAAATCGCACGAAATTGCTTTTATAGATTAAAAATCTTATATCGTATACGAAATTTCTTATCTCCAACACTCCGTATTAACCTCTGTGAATCATTGATATTATCTAAATTTAACTATGCGGACGCACTTATTGGGCCACGTCTCCTTGAACGCACGAAAAAAGTTATACAACGTGTTCAGAATGCCTGTGCACGCTTTTGTTTTCATATACCACCTCGCGCACATGTTACTCCCTTCCTTAACCAAGCGAATATCCTTAAAATGAAGTATCGCAGGAGACTTCACCTTGCTACGCTGTTATTTGGTGTAATTAAATATCAACAGCCGTCATATCTATACAGCAAGCTGAACTGGTCATCCAGCCGGAATGTTAGACTATCTTGGAGGCTTTTACATCCACCCTGCCGCACCGCTGCGTTTGGAGGTAGTTTCAAGTACAGTGCTGCAAAGATTTGGAATAACTTGCCACCTCCCTTCCGAAATCTGCAAGGGATAAATATTTTTAGAATAAAATACAAAATATTGCTGCTCGCCGAGCAAAAAATAGAATGCTAGCTTATATTAAACCTAAACTTATTGCACTGTACGTACATACCTACTATTATTAAATAATTAAAATAATACTTACCATATATTCTTTTCCTGTACTTTTTATCGATTTTTTTTGTTTCTGTAATATAATTACTCGCATTATGCGTGTCTGTCTTTTAAATTAACATTTACGCTGACTGAACACGTTATAATAGGTAACAAAATTATAACACTAAAATCTAAACTTGACACTTTTCTTGCAAATGTTGGATATGTATCTACCCACATAAAATAACAAATTATGGTGTCTAATTTCTTTCAAAATTATTTTTGACTGATTTTTTTTATAGTATTTAGTACCTACATATATACTCTGTGCCATATGGTATAGACGTGGCATAGACACATTATAAATACAAAGTATAAAAATCATACATATATTATAGTATACAATCAATATACACATCTATTATATGCAATATACCTTATATAGAAAATACATTATACCTTTTACTGATTTTCCCGCACTTGGTCTGATCGAGCTGCCGTCACGAGAAAAATAAAAAAGGCCAGACTGAAATATCAGCTCTGTGCTAGCATGGCTTACCTAATCTGTGCAGCATGGCTTATGCTGAGTCTGGGCCTGTTCAGGGGTCACACTTCAGCACAGGCACTTAGTTTAAGACATGCAAATAATTAATTTAAGTACCTTTCTTATTTTTTTACCGTTGCTTGTATTGTCTTTAATTCTTTTACATTTTGTACTATGTGTGTGCTGATCCTTGAATAAAGCTTTCATTCATTCATTCATTCATTTTCTGTTAAATGAATAAATGAATGACTGAATATTTAATTTGGACGATTTTCTATGCGGTGGTGTGATTTGCTATGTGTTATATGTGTATAGTATTGTGTATTTGTTTGTGTCTACAGCTGTCTAAGGTTCAATGATAACCCTGTAGACCGTGGGTGTACAAGTTTTATTATCTGGTGAAATTTTGTGGCGGTTCATACCTATGTCTGTATGCTAACTCGTGTACATATCGTACTCAATTAAGAGTCATAAAATTAAGACATAGATTAGAAGATTAAGATTCAGGTCAAAACCCAGCAAATAAATTATTTATTTTAAACATAACTATTTGGTTTTACATTGACGAAACTTGTACATCCTGATGGAAAAACCGACCGTTTGAATCTTTGTATAATGATAGATTATGTACCTAAATAGGTTTGAATAAAATTATCGTTTTAATTTTGTTGTATTGCTTAATTTTGAGATAATTAATACCAATATGATGGCACGCACTTGATCGATGGCTCGTTTCATAACCCTCCATTGCTGCTGGAACACAAAACGCTATGCGCCCCTAACTTGTCTCCCTAACTAGATTATCTTAATGTATTTATATGTGGTCGGAGCTAATTTTCGGACAATTACAGAGGTCTGGCAACGGACTTACGTGGGTTGCGAGGTGAGTTACATAAACAATCGGTCAGGAAAACAGATCGGCTCCTTTGTGAAACCGCTGTAATAAACAACGAAATTGTTAGTGCAAATGTCCTTAGTTTTCATGCCAGATTTTTGTGATTGAGATTCATTACCAGACAAGGAGTTTGACTTGTCACTACAAAATTTGATGATGTTGCAAGTTGTAGGTGACTGTAAAAGAAGCGATTGCAGATCTTGAAACGAATTTAGGCAAAACTGAGATGTAACTGGCCACTGCTTAGTTATTGGCATCTTGAAATTTCAATGCTTCATAATAAGATAATAATAATTATGCTCATTTATCCTACCGTCACTTTGTATTAAATTTTTATTGGTATTGTTTTCTGTTTTCAAATTGTAATGGTTTAGGTACTTCAAGACTCTACAAAACTTTAAGAACAGTAAAGAGAACTGTTAGGTGTGCTAATGATATTTGTTTTACAGCAGCTAGTGATAAAATTTTAAATTACCTAATTGCTAACACCTTACTGGAATCCAGGTCCGTCCTCGTATTGAAAAGTCCAACTTTCTTTACCTATCACTTTATCTGGTCCTTAAAAATTGTGAAGTCATATAACTTTTAATCAAACATCTATCGTCAATTAACCCGCAAATGTTGTTCCCGTTAACCCTTCAACCGCTGGTGTGGACATTGAAAAATACACAGTCGGGTAAAACGCAGCTAATTTAAGGAGCCTACCTTATCTTTGTGTAAGTTCGACATCGGCCGTCATTTGTCTTCGTCAACTCGCCCGGTGATCATTTATGCTACAGCACACCCTACCCTTTAGTGAGAGCGTACGGGAGATTGTTTGCCCGAGCGCGTTTTGGGAACATTTTATAGTGTATGTTTTTGGAATGTAGGAGCATAAGGAAAATGTGATTTAAAGATTATTTTGTTAGTACATACAATTCTGATAGGTATAAATTACCATTGCAGTTTTTAAAACAAATAAAACTATATCCAAGAGCTGAATACATTGAAGAATTACCTATGACAGGAAAAATCTAGTTGCTCTACATGGTCGCTACATGTAGCATTATTTTCATATCAAATAGAAACGCCGATGTGAAAAATTATAGCGTCAACTTTACTAAATTCCTCCTTCCCTCTTTGACTTCTTTGCTTTCTATTTTAGCGTAACTTTGTACTTTGTAATAAATATTATGCGAAAATATATTGGATTTTTAACTAGCTGTCCCTATGCACATCTGATTTTCATTCTACTATTATTATAAAACATATTAGCATCAATACTCAGTAGTGATTGGATTTAATAAGTTGACACATAACTGCTACAGTTTTTAATAATATAAACGACAGAACCACGTAATTTGGATATGTTCGTGCCATTTATTTCCCGCATGTAAAAACCACAAATATCTCCAAGACAAACTCTATTCCAAATGACCGAAGGGTGCGTTTCGGGTGACATGTGTGGCAAGGGCGTGACTTTCTAGTTCTTGAGGAAATTGCAGATGTTCACAGTGTATAGTGACATCGCGTTTTACGAGTCAACGGGTGGAGGATTGGCTGTCTTGCTGGATTTTTCATGTTGTTTCAGGAAATATACTGTGTGATTATATTTGCGGATATTTTAAGTGATCGACGGTGTTAAGCATCAGGTAGTTGGATGCGAAGATAGCAAGTGGAAAAGCATTTTTGTGCTTGGAAGGGCACATAAAGCCGTCGATTGCAGGTTTCATGCTCATAGACGACCCGAATCACGCAATGGTTAACAAAGGCGGTTTGAATGATGAGTTTAAATTTTCGTTCTCGGTCTGGGTGTGTCCTTGTCTCGGGTGTGTTGTCCATGGCACCCACGACAAAGGGATCCCTAGTGTGGGGCTATGAGTGTGTAGCGTTTAAGACTCTTCAATTATAAGGAAATTATGGGTTGAAAGCAAGCCCAGTCCATCATTACTAGTATGACCTTTTCTAAAATAAGCCTTACTAGCTATCAGCAGTCAAGTGTCTCCTCGTGTTTCAGATGGGGGTTTTAAAATCCAGTATTTTTTTCCTTACCAATGTAGCTGTGACCACTTTAGTTTTACTGATGATTGGCGACAGTGACCATTTACCATTAGGTGATTCGTTATTTTTTTATTTATTTAACACTTTATTAAAACCTTTGAGATAAGAATTACAATGGGCGAAAACGCCTACTGGCATTCTGCCCGACCGTTATATTATCTACTTGTATTGCTTTTACATAAGAAAGATATACCTAAACTACCCTCAAACTCACCGAAAAACTACCGTCATTTCCAAACTGTTCGGCAAAAGCCAATACATTTTCAGGCCACTAGAACAATGGCAGATAAACGCAAAACCGACGCAAGTTTCAATATTTGTCCCAGTTAACTGACCACCTACCTGAGCCTTGAGGGGCGACCCTTATCAACGCAAACTAAATTAACTGCTCGGAACATCTTGACCAAGTTATTGTTCGGGCGAAGATCCTAAAAACAAACGTAGGAGCCCGACGTATGCAAACAGTTCGTAAAGCAATTATAAAGGAGGATTACGGTTTTAATCTCATGAACTATAAATAATATAGTTAGGAATAATGATGTAAGGTTTGATAAAGCCAATTTTTGATAAAGGTAAGAAAAAAAAAGCTAAGCTACAACCCACTAATGGCCCACTACTGAGCACGGGTCTCTTCTCATTACTGAGGAGGCCTAGAGCATACGTGGAGTATGGACGCTGCTCCAATGCGGGTTGGTGAAGTGGAATTTTTACAGAACATAATTTTATTGATATAATCAAAATTTTGCATCAACAGTGTGAATGTTATATTATATTCGAGAATATTCGTACATCTCAACCCTAAGGAGCAGACTATGACAAAGTCATAGTACTTATCCACAAAAACTCATAAAGAGTTAAATCGCTGGGTCTCGCCCGCTTCCAATTTCCACCTGTTCTTGCTTTTTGTCGTTACCAAGTCCTATGGTTTGAACAGGCACTTAATAGGGATGTACTGTACAGCCGACGTTTCGTTGCTTACATAACAGTGAATACCGTAATTACTCCTTGATGGAGATTGAAGAGACGCAATCCGGCAGGTCGTTATTTATAAATCGGTCATCCGTAAACATCATGTTAAATAAATAATCAACAACATGTTAAATTATATAAAAGTAGATATTGCCTATTCTATTCAATATCTATCATAGTCTCTATTCTGAGGACAATGCGTTCTGTAATCCTAAATTTCGATGACTTATTTTAACTACTGAAGTGTGTCAAAGAATAGCCGATATTTCCAAGAGTTAGCAACAACAAGGAGAGGTAAACCTGATAAACTAAAGGTTAGGTGTCGGCAACAATTGGAGCAAGGGAGGCGGTCCGTCGTAAATACATATAACGCTTAGAATACGTATTTCGGATTTTCACATCCACTCAATTTATGAACACAGCGTCGAATCTAAATCTGTTTGCATTATCGTATCGCCTTATAAATAAGTTGCCACTCAATAGGCGACTAGATCGTAAAATGGAGATACGCCGCATACACGCCGAAAATTTTGAAAGCGTTGGGTGAGAGATTAAATATAATATGTACATAGATTTATTAAATACATTTTAGATAAGTATTTATTGAACGTTTTCTTTCGTTCTTTTTTAATAATCGATAGTTGAAACTAACGAATGAGTTTTGACTTTTAACTATCCTCGTCCCGAATTGAGTCTTGTTCTCATTCTGGGATGCGGAAGGAAGATGCTGCATACTCGTTCGCTATGTGAAACCAACTAACATGAGGACTGAGAATTCACCTGAATCTACTACCTACCTACCTTTGATTAAAATGTCTTCAACGAAAAAGTGAAAATTTTTCTACTGCACTAATGAAATCATTTGCTTTATCAACCGAACTATATCTAATGTTGTAAACATATGGAAATATATAATAAACACTTTAAATAAGTTTAATTAAGACAATGACTGACGTTGTTATCAAAATCGGCCAATGCAGTTGGCCTCTACAGAATCAAATAAAAAACACTACTGTCACTAAAAGCCTCCTTAACGTATCTTTAATTATTTACTAGCAGAATCCTAATCCTATTCGAACATATAATGCATTAGCGGCGGAATACCTAGAAATCAATCTTTTATAATCTTTTGGCACAGAATCACAGAACACTAGAGCATGCGGATTGTAAACACCGTGTCGCAATAAAACGACCTATTTGTGATGTGGCGTTATTTTTGACTGTTCGTTCGTAAGTACGTCCATTAGTTCACGAGAAAAGATACGGCTACTATAAGCGCCGGGAATAAAGAAAAAGAAGGGAAATGAAGAGTTTAGGGTATCATAAAAAGAACGTTTTTACTGCAAAGCCTAACAAATAAATCATTTGGATGTTTGTATGTTTAGTACATAGCTTTATGTACTCTCTATTTATCTTCTGCTGGACTTCACTAGGTTTACAACTATCAGAGAGGTAAGTCACGAATTGTAAGTGGATATAGGAATAGCCACTGAAAATGTTATTTATTGTACACAATTTTTTTCAGAGTACTGAAACATTAACAAATCTTCTAGAAATCCATCAAAATCTCTAAACATTTTAGAACTACAAATATAGAACATGAAAGCTTTTATAACTACATCTACCATCTGCATATTATACTCAATCATCGGCTAAATAACTGGATATTATGTTATACGAAGTAACTTATTTTAATGTTAATACTGTCAGAGCTCAGGGGTAGCAACGCATCTGTGACC
>DWJQ01000530.1:0-13909 GCA_018248915.1 Hesperia meskei straton | reverse complement strand
AAACGAGCATGCAGCACCACCTTCCGCTGCCGCCCATGACAACTGTGACCGACCCAGAACTAGACTCAATGTGTCTCATTCTAATGCGTCACATGCGTTGCTACCCCTGAGGACTGAGATGGTCGCCTCTAAAAAAGTGTAACCGACTATTGACGTAAAGGAAAAGGAAATAGTATAATTGAAACAACATAATTAATCAGCAGTAATATTTTAAATTGCTTTGAATCACAATTTTGTAGTGTTTATAGATTATAATAATTACAAAGAAAGATTATTTTTGTCAAAGTACACAGCATCCGGTAAACGTCACAATGCCCTTATTATTCTAAGATTGTTGAATTACATACATACATTGTTAAAATACTGCATTGCAAATTTAAAATGGCTAACTACATGTACAACTTAACTTTAATTATATATTAGTTACCAATCACCTTAACTGAGACAAAAATGCTAAATTGGATGTTAATATCACTAGTTGCGAGTCGAATAATTGGCGTTTAGTACATTTTAGTTATACTTTAAGTCTCATTATATAGGTGTAATTACATAAATGTTACTGTACAATAATTATGTTACATAATAAATAAATTAACAATTAAAATAAACTAAGGTCAATGCTAATAACAATAACTTCACAACATTTCAAGCTGAAAAATTAATCCCTGTATAAAATAAGTTCCAATTTGAATAAATTCAAATACATTTATGTAATAAACATTCGATTTAAATAAAAATTATTACATATAAGACTTTTGGCTATTATGTTTATTTAGAATGTTTTCTAAATTCAAACATAGGTTTATTGAACACAGGTCAAAAAGCTTCTACGTCAAATTAATTCTTGATACCGTTATATCGATAGAGTATTGTATCGATAAAATTTTGTATTTGTTCAGCTCTACACACAGGCAATTGGTGGTATAATTAGATCTTGAATGCCGACTGATTTAAAACAGTACTGGCAGTAACGATAAACCGTTTTGTTTTAAATGAATATGGTTAAAATTTACCAGTTATGTTTATTTATTCGGATAACTAGAATGTTGTATCCTAGTTTTAAAATGTGTAGTAAAATGTGTCAAAAGAAATGTTCTTGTTTAATTTGCTATTTAATCATATTGGTAATCATTTTAATAGGTTTGAAATTACAATAATAGAAACGATGTCTCAATTTATTGGCTACTTATTACATCAGTAATTGTACTTCAATATTATTATCTATCGATATTCTATTAAGTACATATTTCAACAATACAAAGATTTAAGGACTTTCATACCACACAGACAGACAATTTTCAAAAATTGGTGTTAGAAACCTTGAAACTGGCAGTACATAACGATTTCATTTAATCTCTATCGTTAAGAAGAGAAAACTTATGTGTTATAAGGATTACAATTGCGTACAAACAAACATTTTTATTTTATTGTTTAGAAAATAATCTCATATTATAATTCGCTATCAAATACGCATACGCCACTATATATAAATATATATTATGTAATTGGTTATAATAAATTGTTTGAAGCAAAACTCTACATATTGTTGTACATGGGGCTTCCGACATTTGGTATTGTTTAATAATGAAGTAATATGTATATGTCAAAAATGTTTATGAATATGAAACCATTATGAAACTGCAAATAAAAATAAAGACGTATTTAATATCACAATTATGTAATTGAGCCTAAAATCAAATAATTTTAATCATGCATAGTAAACTCTAGAATTCTACATAATCGATTTCTGTTAACGGAAACGGAACGGATTAACGAAAATGCCTTAACGATGACTTTTCGATTTTTTATTGGACTGTGCGTTTGTTCGAACAGCAACCAATCTGAATTGAAAAGAAGTGTTTGTGTTTATTTATAATAAAAACATGTAATTTAATTTTTTCTCGAAACGTTCGTCCTACTAATATTATAAATGCGAAAGTTTGTAAAGATGTGAGTGAGTGTGTGGGTTTGTTACTCTTTCACACAAAAACCACTGAACGGATTTTCATGAAACTTTGCAGTAATATAGCTTAGACATCAGGATAACGTAATTTGTTAAAAGTTATAGAGATTTTTGATGGGACTGGTGAAGCGAAGCGAGGGCGGGTTTACTAGTAGGAAATAAAATAAACTTCATTATTTTATGAAACCTACGTGTTGAGTTATTTAAGCTGTACTGAAAAAATATTAATAGCCATTTCTTATCGTTCATGAGAAAGGCTATCTTTCTAAACGTAAGTTCTTATGGAGGAATACTTAACCAAAATAATAAATTATAAATAAAATTTTATGCATACCGTTTTATACACTATTATTATGTTCCTAGCTACTGAACTAGTAGTTATACCAATTATTTCCAAAATAAACATGAACCGGTAAATAAGTTTATTACAGCCCCCTATACACAATAGGCGATATAAGATAGAAATAATACTTACATATTATTATATCATATATATTATATGAGTCTAGCGTTTCAGAAGAAAACACAAAATGGAATTTCCCAATAAGTTATAATATCTAAGTGATATGCAATATTATATTTTAGGCAGGCTCGTTTTACTAAAAATTAATTTCTATATACATACAAAGAATAATGATTTACTAAATTGCATTTAAATTAAGAAATTCCAATGTTACAAAACGATCGACTGAATATACAATAATAATCACTAACAATTATATTAATCATGAATTTAATTATATTACATTCTTTACATCAAACGGCAAACAATTTTCATATTTTAATAATTTTTGAAATTTCGTAAAATATTTTATGCATAACATCTTAGTAAATCACCATTCTATCGAAAAGCTACAGCAAATTTTTAAAAGTAAAAGATTTAAACAAATTAACAAGTAGCATATAATATTGTCTATTTTAGTCTAGAAACAATAGGTATAATAATATAATTATTATAATGATGACTCAAATCAATCGTTTTTGCCATATTTATCACATTATGTAAAATAATCCGCCTCTGGCGCATATAAAACAAAATATTCATATCATAACAGGTTTTCGTAAAAGTGTTCATACGAAGTTTGTCATGAAATAATGATTTAATAATTCCATAACTAGTGGATATTTAATATACTTCGTAAAATAACGATTACTAGATGGTACGTACATCTATTTAACGAGATTGTTACATACAATATTCTCTGAAACCTACAATGTTTTTCCAAGTTGGTTACGTTATAGAAAAACTTCGTGAAAACACCGCCACCTCAAACCTGCAAAGCCTTAATCGCAGCCAAATTCAAAATTAAAATTTTCAATCGTAGTCTCACTTTTACAACTTTCCAGTACCTTTTAAACTTTTCTAGTCATAATACTTAGCAGTACTTACTAAATACGATTTTAAAATGTGTGAACAAGCTTCTTAATATAATAATAAAAAGTATTAGTTAAACTTTTAATTTTAAATTCTATGTATAGATTTCAAGATTTTCTTTTATTTTCTCATATATATAAGTAGTAATTTATCTAACTATAACTACTTCTAGTGCACTATGTTTTAGCTGTGGTCAATACTAAGGCCCGCCGTGAAATGTGCCCCTAAATATTATCCAAAAATATATATTCTAAAACAATTATTGCTTACCGACTTGAACAAAAATATGTTTTATAGAATGAACATTTTAAAAGAAATGCAATTTACTTACTAAAGTTTATACAATTAAAACCTCCAGTAGAATTATAATAAAATAGGCTAATATCTTGTATAAATAAAATATATCATTCTCCATTACTCAACAGTTAAGTACACGCGCATTCAATAATATTTGAATGAAGTCTCACAAGTATGAGCAGTTAGGAGCACATGTCACGGACGCACTAAGAAGCGTTCTATATGTTCAACTGTTTGTGACGATTGCGTGGATAATAAAATACTCTTTTCCTATAAATTGGAGTAATTTTTACCACAAAAATATTATTGCTTTCAGAGGTTCTGCGTTACCGTTAAAAATATTGTTTTTTTCTTTTTTTATTCCTTATTTTCCTTTTTTTACTCACCTTTCTTTAAATTTATATGATCGGCGCTCCGGAAGCAATCGTGCACACTATCCAAAAATATATATACATGACCACTAGCTAAACGAACTATCCATTTTGAAAAGAAAACGAGAGAATTTTCGTGGAAAATTAATACATCAAAACTTTTTGGCGTAATACATTTCGAAATACTGGTTTCGTACTCGCCAACACTACGTATACATATATAAATATAACATCTTAAAATTAGCAATCCAAAAATATAAAATGTACATGTTGCATACGTGCGCCCTCAGGTGCCCCGTGCCCCGCAAGCGAATCTCGTCTTTCACTGTACGTACTTCCAACTCCGACAATGTCTGTTTTCGCTTGTCACTGTAATGCGACTTTTGCCGTTACGCAACCAGAGGGTGCAAAAGCCGCCACAACTGGACGGTTATTCTCGAACTTCGTCGCGTTACATTCATTATTTTTCTCCTTCAACAACCGCTTCACAATTAGCGACTTCTACTATCCAGTTCGCTAAACTATTTCTATCAATCGATATTATCAACATTATACGATAATGTCTTATTGTTAAAATTTCTGAATCGCAAAAAGTTCTATCAAACACTATTTACTTGGATAATGAAGTTGCTAATCATCTCGGCTACCATTTTACAATTATGACAACTCTGGGCCTTTCATTATCTTACTAAAAATAATTAATTATATGGAATGCAGGAGACGAATATAAATGAAGAGATATCGTGAAATTTAAACCAATAAAATAAAACTTGAAGAGAACTTATGCCAACCATAACTGTTCTTGAAGTGGAATTTAGTAAAGTAGTCGAACAAATCAGTGTTTTATTCAAAGTAAGTGAAGATTCTGATCCACGGCCCTGCACAAGCAAAGCAATCTTAGTCGTTCGAAACTTTTGCTTTATAAAAATACGAATCGAAAATATCTCGACGGCAGCACGTCGTCTTATGGTTAAGCTATTATTACTCCTATCTTAAACTATGAACTATTATTTCTACATTAAAATATCAGAGAATTCAGAAAAAGGGAATATTTAGGTAGTTATTTCTATATTTAAGTGGTGCACAACCTTATTTTTTTCATGAACGCTAGATTAGTATGGCAATTAGCTTTATCAAGAATCTAAAACAAAAAGTTAACATCTACCTAATGAACTAAGTTTAGATTGTATTGACAATTCATTAAATATTTCAATAGTTGTTGAAGTAGGAACTAGGGGTGGGGGAATTAAATATGTAAATAATTAATACAACGAAATATATATATATATATAAGTCTTTGTAAACTAACAATAAGTAAATAGTTAAAACTAATGAAGGTAAACTCAAGGTCAAAGGTTTCATAACATTGAGATGTTATCTACAGAAATATTAGGAGTCCATAGATAGCTTCTATTGATCGTTTAAGGTTTTCATTGCGTACAATAAAAAGATAATTAACCTATTTAGGCTGGAATGAAACCTATATGGTAAACTTTAGACCAATAGTAAAACTAATTATTTTTTTCTTAATTACGATAAAATCTCAAAATACTCACAGCTCGTCGGGTTTATTGTATTATACGCTAGGTGCATCTACATTATAAGAACAGTGGCTTTTAATAATTTAAATTTGTACTTAACCTACCTACTTACTTTTCCACCGTGGAAATCATGACGAGTCAATTGTTAATTTGACTTTATCTCACAACTTGCCAACATAAAATTAAACTCAACGTTAGACAATTTAACGTGTACCAAGTGATACGCGATCTGATTGGATCGCGATAATGGAAATAAAAATGTCAATGAATTACAAACTTAGAAAAGAGATTGCCAATATTAATGATAATCTAGGTTAATTACTTTACATCCAATTTAGAGTTTTCAAAAATATGATTCCAATAAACGCCCTAAACAAATTTCTCAAAAATACGTTATGAAAATATAATACAAATACGATAAAATTTATACTAAATATAACCCTGTCTATGACCTGAAGAGTTTAACGAAAATGAGAATTTAAATCCAAACTCTGAACAAGTCACCTCAAAATAAAACATAAGAAACCACAAGAGAAATCAACCAAAATTGGGATAGAAGAAGATTGTATAAGAAAGTTAAAAAATTTCAAAATATTTTTGAGAGGAAATAGAAAGATTGTTGTAGAAACAATGTTAAAATTTGAATATCCAAGGCCTGAGTTATCTCACAACTCCATGAAACCTGTTTCAAGATAATGTTTTGTATTTGGTTTGATTGATGACAATAAATGATAAGTGTATGGATTTTTATTTGTGGGAGTGATAACATAAGGCAGTAGTATATTGATTGTCAATTTTTCAATCTATAGCTTCTAAGTATAAGTTATCAACTACTAATAAATTTCAATAGGATACCTAAAAAACCATCACTGCAACATAATAATACATTTCTACGTACTGAAATCATTAAGGTCCTGTTTATCAATCCGACTTAAATTCTTTTCCATCCGTTACATTGAAATTTGCCTTTTCCTAGTATTGACGACTTTTTAGAACACACTTTTTAGAACTTCTTCTATTAACTCATTCGTTAAAATTTAACACTATCAAAGCACCGTACTCGCTTCAATAACACCCACATACACTTCAAATATACCGTCACATCATTCTCAACCTTTATTTAGGACCTTAAAATAATCTGCGATGTCTACCGTCGCACTGCCTTGCCTATACTTAGCAGCTACAGACAATTAAAGAGCTAATTCTAATTATAGAGTCTTAGATACAATTTAATGGATATCATCAAAATCGAACTCTATTTTAGTACGGATCTCGTCAGAAACCTGTTTTACTTATAGTCTTGTCAGACTCTGTTGTTATGTTTTCAGGTCACATTTTAAATAAAAGCTCAAGTAAAAGGTCTTCATCAGCATTCATAGGCGACTCAGGTGCTAAGTAGTCAACAATCCTGAAAGAAATTTCTTAGTGTAATTTAAAAATTATTTTTTCCAGCTATTTCCTGAAATGTACAACGTAATTTACAAGTATTTTGTTACATTTAGAATTTTCAATTACAAAATGTTCACATTCTTTACCGATTACTTAACTTTTCATGACATGTTTTGGAAGTTCATTAGTTTTAATGTTCTTTCCTGGACTAATTTTATTTTTAATATTATTTTATTCATTTACAAAGACGAAAAGTCTTGTGGTTATGTCTAGGAAGAAGTCGCAATTATAAATGATTACCGATTAGGCGTGGGTTGTGTACTGATGGTGGGCAGCGACGAGCTTTGGGGGACACCCGGGCACAGCCGGCCCGCCCTCACGCTTTCGGCTCGTGCGTTCTGCAATCTGTTGGAAATTTTACATTAAGTAAGTATACATACCGTTCACTTTTCACTAATTTTATTATATCTTCTTTGACTCATATGCGGAACGTATCAAAGATTACGTTTAAAAGTGTGAAAGAGTTCCTTGTGGCAACTCAAGCTTGGAATCAGAGATAAGGTATTAAGTCCATTGAAGTAAGCCGAGCCTCATTTAAAATAAGGGTATGTTTATTACTGATAGTAAAAGTATCATTTGTTGTAGACTAGCAGGATGTACATAATTATATTAAAAATTATAACTTAAACGACAATAATACTTAACAATGTTGTCCCGAGTTGAACAAAATATGTTTTATTAAATCGTCTATTTAAATAAATTGATCCCGTTGATTCTTTATAAACGAATTCCTTACTATACTTATTTATAATTTTAAGAAAAACAATTTTGAGACAAACAGCTACTGCAATGTATTGTCACTTACATTTGTTGTAAATTCCTCCCAAGTACTAGTAGCGTGAATGAAAGAAAATTTTAGATTAATAGATGATTTTCCAATAGGTACAGTATTAAGCGATGTAGGAAAATTTTGGATTTCTAAGGGAAGGACACAAAAAAATATTAATTCATGAACATGTCTTTTAATTAACAATTTTTATATTATTTAGTCTATTCTAATAATAATTCGTGTAATAGTTTAGACCTAGTTATTCCCATAATATTATTTTCATTATATTTTATTCGGGGTAAATTGAATCATTACTAGAAATCAAATGTATTTGTTTCATAATAATATTTGTGAACTTGCCATCGAATAACGTGACTTAAATAAACCAATCAGTTTCTACAACGAAAATAGATATTAAAATCTAAAATTTCAAATGACTTTATTAAATAAAGACGTATTGGTATTAACGACACGACTGAAATTTATACGCTTCAAAACAAATCGTTTTAGTTGCGCCTGAACGAGCAAAACAAAGAACAAACTAAACAGAGAAACCTAAAAGATGACATTAAACAAAGAGATATAAGTAAAGGAATAAGTCTCATTGATGAAACTCATCGCAAATGGGTAAAGTACAAGCGAACTTCTGCTGAACATTTCATCAATGAGTTCCTATAATTACCTACTCAATAAGATTTACTTTGTTTGTTTGGTCCATTAAACAAATTGTTTATTTAAAGTAATAATTTGATAAGAACAATCAATCACATTCATTTCCAAAGGAACAATTTCAAATTTAAGTTTTATTTTATATTTAATTCAGTCAACAAATTAATAACATTTTATCATTACCGTTCAAGAAAATAATTCCTTTCAAAGTATTTTATCCCTTCATAATATTCGCTGAAATTATTCTAGCTACAGATAATGCTACAGTTACGCCACCAAACATAAATAATTTCGATATTGGATTAAGAAAAGCCAAATTTGTTCCAGAAAGTGATAAGCCCAAGACTTTATATACAGTCATTCGACTAAACAACTTCAACTGAATCGTTACTTTCTTATTAAAATCCTGGCAAACTTTGAAGAGCCAAAATTTCCGTTCCCTTTCCCTTTCAATATACTTTAGCCGTTATTATATTCAGCGGTATCAAATAGCATATCAATGGGTTTTTAAGGGTCCCTTTTTGATGAGCAATCGAAGTTTGAAAATGAATCCAGAATTGTGAAAGTATAAAAGTTACATTTGATATCTTAGCCATTATTTATTTTATTTACGATTCCTTTCGCTACCGTAATTACGATATTTAATATTACTGTAAGGTATTGAGAATTTGGTTTTATTTTGCTTACTTGTAAAATGTTTTCTTGTTAAACTTGTCGATTCACACAAATATTTTTATGTCCGTGATAACTGACGAATATATATGAAAGACTTAGTACTTACTTGTTATTCTATTATATTTTTCATTTAATATAAAGTCAATAAAAATATATTTAGAGTAAATATATTAATTAGGGAGTTAAAAAATTCAAATTAGATTTCATTACTTAAAACTGAAAAGTCATTAACATACTTTCCCAGTGTTGCCATATTGATCCGAAACGTGGTATTTTACTGTTGGTCTCATGTAACGAAGACATTCGTAGACGAACGAAGTTTACCAAAATAGCTCTCAGGGATAGTCGGCTCAAATAGCAATAGGTCTCACTATTCGATCGGAGGACACATCGCTCGAAGGACAGATAGCCGAAGGGGTTAAACAGTCCTCGAGTGGCGACCATACATCGTTGTAAGGAGCACTGCTCGCCACCCAATCAAGTACTGATGACATAATGATGACAGCGGGAAGCCCTTGGATTCAGAGGGCAAAGGACCAGTCGGAATAGCACCAATGAGGGGAAGCATGTGTCCTGCATATGAATTCAAAAGGGTGATAGGTAGAAGTATTCAAGAAATTCTGTCACTACAGTGGTCACTCATTAAACAAAAAACCGATTACCAAAGCACGGACATAATCTAACATAACTTGCTAAACTCTTAATATGCGATGAATTAGTATGAATTGTTTGTTATTAATTATTTGTTATTAATTCATATATAAATTAATGAATACCTAATCTTTTTTTATTTATTATGATATTTTTTCCTTTTTATGAGCAATATATTAGAGTAGCATTATTGTAATTGATATTATGCACTGATATTATGTTATTTAATTTTATTTGAAGCGCTCGTAGCCAGGTGGCTTGCATCGATCCAAAGTTATCGACAGAGATAAGCAACTGCAGACGCGATCGGTAGTTAGATGGGTGACCGCTAGTGGCAAAAATTTCTTAAGCGCTTCCGTGCTCCGAAGGGCACGTAAAGCTGCCGGGTCTGGTTGTTATCGGCAGATAGTAATCGTTAAAGCATGTCAGAGGCCTTGGGGCGGCCTGACAACTTCCGATACTGGGTTGGCCACTAACCCTGGAGGGTTATCCGCATTGGAGCAGCAAGGTGGAGTATGCTCTAGACCTCCTCAGTAATGAGGAGAAACCTGTGCACAGTAGTAAGCCATTAATGGATTGTAGCGTACGAGTATATTACCAACTGCTTTGTCTTAAATGTTTGAAAACGTAAAACAGGATCAAATAACCATATTTTTCTAAAATCTAAATTAAAACTTAAAAAGCAAAATATTGACACAGACATGCTAGTAGCATAATACTCTGAAAAATCCCTAATGGATTGGAATATAAAAATAATGGATTAGACAGTAATAAAAAAAAATTATAAAATAATGATTAATGGGAAAATTTATAATTTTAAATCATTTGTATGTTTCTATCAGTATCGTTTCTTCGTTCCATTATTCCTTTGAGAAAAATTCTTTATCGTAAACAAATAAAATAATCGTTGTACTATGTCATCGTTTACTCCACAAATGACGTCACTCAATCTAAAGTGAGAAATTGGACCGATTGCGCGGCTTTTTAAATTGCTTTGGATTAATTAAAAATTTTCGGTAAATAAAAATGTTTGATTAAAGTCATAGGTATTTATATATCTGATCCCCTATTCTGTTATACCAGGGTAGAAAATTTACTTATAGTAAGTTCATTATAACTCGGCTGATATGAACATAGCCACGACTGGCTGTACGGCATTTTAAAATCTTGGCGTCAATATGCAATGTACTTTAATCACAGGGCCGAAACCTGGTATTTGTGTAGGATGCAATCAAAATGTAAAATTAGCTATTGTAAACAACTTACTTGATTTTGGACTGCCTCATAAATTGTTGGATCTTCCTCGCTGCCTGATTTTGACGTCGTTGGGAATATGTTCGTCTGGTCAGGAAATAAATATCATCAGAATTTAATTTTAATAATCTCCATAAATTCACAATAAATTCATAATTCTTCTACCAAGGCCACTCATCGTAGGGATTTGTGGAAGCGATGGCGTAAAGTGACTTTCGAAAACTGTCAAAACCAAGTTCGAAATAAACCATTTCATTTATCATGTATCATTTAAACAGTTAATGTTTTTTATAGCCGAAGCTGGCAAACGAGAAGACGAAGTAAGTGATCACCGTCATCCATGAACATTAGCAATACTAGGGGTGTCCCCAAAGCGTTGCTGGCCATATTTGCTTGTGTAGTGTATTACCCGCTCAACCAATTTGTCCAAAAAAAACATATTTTGAATATCATTGAGTTTCTAAATATTTTGAATGTTATTTTTGATTTCCAAAAAAAAAATTTATCAAATTGTCTAAATTTTTTTAATGTATAAATTTTCCATGATCCCATAGTACTTGTTTAATAGCCGAAAACGAGTGGACGTAGCTGTTGGAGGGTTCACCAATATTTCTTAAGGCCCTCACTCATATTCGCACCTTCGGATCTGCGCAAATGATTGTGCATTTTTGACACATTTTGTTATATCATAGATATCAGAGCTGTGGCAATTCGTGTAATGTACAAAGATTTGTGCGCATGTAAGTGAGCGTGGTTAGATTTGAGAAATAAAGAATAAGAAAGTTAAATATCGGCCGCGTTCCAAAACTCGATCAAAATGCTAAAAACGATACTTTTTCCATAGAAATTTGAACGTTTTGAGTGTTTTGGTCGAGTTACGGAAGACATTAAATTAAATGAAGACATTACTTGACAGGCGTGGCAGCGAGCCGCCGCTCGCGGTGCGTGCGGTAACCGCGCTGGATCACGATCGCCGCCGCGTGCATTTGTTTCAAGTATGCAAACTGCAACAACATTTTAACGTTAGTTCAAGAATATTGTAGTATATAACAAGAACTTAATGCTTAAGTATTCTTTGACAACCTTAGGTCTCAGTAGCGACGGCGGTATTACAACATAAAGATAGATGGCTGAGCGCTAGGGACAAATTCCATGAGAGCTTTCATGTTTTAAATGGCTAACAACGCAGTCTATCCCGGTTACTGTCATTTTGTTAAAGATGTTAAGCTATGTCGTTAACCATAATTATGGAGAGTTCATATATAACTTCTGACATGTGGAGTGGATTCGCCATCTAAACTCTCCACTAAACGACAATAGAAAAGTAGGCTGTGCTCTAGGCCTTCTGAGTTATATGAGAGGACCATGTTCTATATTATTAATGCTGTTCGTTGGCGTACCGTGCTCACGTCGTGTGTCATAAGACCCGTATTTTCCATCAATGGCGAGTCCTTCAAACCATATGTCGAGTGCATAGGTTCAGACGGCAAATTTCCTAGGCTATGTCTACATTGTTGTCTTAAATTATCACCTTTATTATCATTTAGTCACATTCAGAAACTGCTATCGCTATAGCTATTTCCAAAATAATAAATGTTACTTTGTCACCTGTTTGTATCGTCGGTAGCAGTTCTGTATGGTGATAGCTGCGGCCGCGGCCCGGCGCTGTAGTTGCCGACCTCGATACTGTCTGTATGCCTTTTGGATCGTTATGGCCGCTGAATATAATTCACGTTGCTCACGATCTGGAAAAATATTCGTTCTTATTGATCTGGAAATTATAAATGGCACTTTTGAAATATGAATTACCTATATTCCAGTTATTTTGTTTTATTATTCGAATACTATTAAAATAACTAAATTGGTATTTAACTATTATTCTCCTAATGAAACTTCCGTGCTAAGTTTTTTCTTTTACTTTACGTTAAAATGTTTACTTTCAAATAATATTAAATCTGTTACAGCTCATATAACTGGTTTTATGATAATTATGAACCTTAATACTGATGATTGGGCAGATTGTAAAAGAGAAGTGAAAGAGAGTGGCAGATATCGAAGCTTGTAGGGGTTTTATGAAAATGCAAAATCAGGGTCAAATATTTATAATATTATTAAATTAAAGTAATAATTCTAATTTGTTGTAACGTTAGAAGGAGGCACCAAGAGCATAAAGAGACCAAGTCTACGACACTATTATACGCAAGGAAGATTACAGGCACTGGAATTCGAATTTAACCGAAATAAAATCGATCGTGTAGAACATACCATTCAAAGTCAAGCTTGAAAAGTTAGTGGTAGCATTGAGGAACTCTTGCAGAGTGGCTGTTGGCGTGCACGGTAACGTAGACCGCGGCGACGGCGGCGGCGGTGACAACGCTGATCCCGGAGATACCGACCCTGACGAACATGGCGTCGAGCCGCCACAGTACCTGGGACATAATGTCCTATTACAACTGTTTCTACCAAGGATTAGGGGATAGCTGGATTTGTGAATTTTGTATGGACTTTGCAAACAAGGATTATGGGTTAGCCGGATTTGTGAAATTTTTATGGACTTTGCAAATAAGGATTATGGGTAAGCTGGATTTGTGAACAACATTGAATGGAGTTTGTAATGGAATGTTGTTTCAATAATTGGCACGAGTTGGATTGTTAATTAATTGGCTAGTCTTATTATTTTTGAAAGAAAATAATTCTACAATTGAAAATTTTGTCACTTTAAGTTTTATACTTCATAAATTTTCTAATTTAAAAACCGAATATGCTAACTTATTAGTAAACATATGAAACTTTATTTTTAAATTCTATTATTTTTAAGATAATATAATAAAAAATACCAAATGTAAGCATACTATTTGTTCATTTGGTTAATGACAAAAAATTTAAAAAATATAT
>DWJQ01000529.1:0-13915 GCA_018248915.1 Hesperia meskei straton | reverse complement strand
CGCTGAACAAACATAAAAAAAGCATATATACGGTCGAATTGAGAACCTCCTTCTTTTTTGAAGTCGGTTAAAAACCGTGTCCAACTCGGTTAAGTCGTTTCTGAGATTAACCAATACAAATGCTTGATATACTTACTAGTTTTTACAGACATTAATAGTTTTTACATAAGAATAAATATTTAATCAATAGTTCAATACTTTTACGTTTATAATGTGTGATTAGTAAGGCATGTCCAGTTTTTAAATATTATATTATGTATGTAGGTGTAGATAATATTACATTTTATTAATCGTAAAATAGTTTTAAAATCTCGGCACTAGGTATTTTTATCGATAAGAAGCTTCGAAGCGGTTGAATGGGCTCACTATTTTCAAGGATTATGGTATGTGCTTTAACAAAAGCTACTGAATAAATTTCAACATAATACCTTATCTAAAAGGGATTTCGAGGTATGGATACTTAATCAGTGTGTCCTACCAGTCTAATCTAGGATTTAATATCAATCAGAATCTGGTCCTAAAATCTAGGTTGTCTACATTTCAGTCTAAAAATAACTTCGAAATGTCTTCAGTGTAATGGTTCACAATAGAGTAAGAGTTTCCTAATAATGATTTAATATTCTCCAGCAACACTGTATGGATTAGTGGATCAAGGTGAGGTGCCTATTTGTAATTAAATGAGCTGTCAAATATTCCTTTCCATTCACGGGCAAATTGATCAATATGGAGATCTTAAACAAGAATGTTTTTAAATTTCCAATCTAGCCAGTAACTTAAATGTTCAATAACATTTGCAATTCAACTACGATGTTGTATCAATGTAATTAAATCTTAATCGAGACTTGAACTCAAAATCAAGTAGAATCGCTGAACCTGTATAAAATAGCGTTCAACTCCGCATATACCTAATCTAGTGAATTGCCCGCTAGCACACACAACAGGTCACTAGTGTTCCATTCATCTCGTATCAACACTTGCACTTCATATTCGGGTATGACTAGGGCAACTAACAGTGATGTACTCTGTGAGACTGACGTGTCTCGATAAATTAAATTACATTGACCACACGATCTATATTTTGATAATGGCAAAATAATCACAAACGACCGACCGACGGCCGGCCGCGTGGCGCGGTTAGAGGGAAAATCTAATAGGTCTAATTTAGAACAGACACGTCGAACGACTGTGTTCGATAGATTTCCCAGAGTGCAATTTATCTAATTTTGTTTCGACTTTAACGATGTTTAACAAGTCTGGATTTACTCGAAAAATTACCGTTAGCAAAAACAATATTTGTACATAAATTGATTGACTTTATCATTTTAGCTTTTTAAGGAGAAATTCCCCTTTGGGAGAAGAAAGAAAAAGAGGAGAAATTGCCCCAATTGGTAGTTCAAAGGTCGTGATCAAAAGAACAAACTGCAATCTATCATTAGCGCCGTAAGAATCACAACGATTGTAAGTAAACACGGCGTTTATGGAACAGAACAAAGTACAAGTATGTACTCCCTGTTAGCGATCAAATAAAGAAAAGAGCAAACCCCTTAAGTAAATCAACGTGTAGTGCAAATATCGCGAGTCGCGAATCGATTGCGCGGACGCGGGGCAACCCCTTATCTCAGTGGTGCGCACGTGTGAACCCCGTTCAATTTTAATTTCATGCTCAAACAATGACGCTATCGAGCCGGCTATTATTTTGTATCGTCGAGGGTTGAGTTCATCTAAATCCGGCAGATAAGCCCCGAGCTCTTTGTCGTAGTCGATCCTGATGGCTAATTCGAGAACATTCGGTGTACGTTCGGGACCTCTTGCCCGTTCGACGGCCACTTTTAATTTGTCATTAGAATATCGGGTTGTTTATAGGACGGCGCCCTGTTATCTCATTCCCTTGTTCCGTTTATCTGTTTTCGGCTTTCACATATTTAATTAAATGGAGTCTCTCATTGGTTGCGGCACTGCTTTACGAATATTCAAATAAATTGAACTGCTGGAATTTACATCGGAATGGCAAACACAATCCAAGTCGCGACTGACACCGAAGTTTTTTAAAATAATGTTTTAAGATTTTAGTTTTAAAATGTATTGTAAGTTTTCTGCAATTGTAGGTATCACGTGTTTTTAATAGAATCTAAATTAAATACGAAAAATATTGTAAAGTAGTAATTAAATTTAAGAATAAAAAATAAATTATTCTAGCCTCAGTTTCTGCAAATGAAAATAAATATTTATTGTAGTTCATTGGTGTCGTTATCGTTCTCATTTGTATATGTCGTTTTATTCATTGATACTGTAAGTCATTAGATCATTGATACTGTAAAGTACAGAATTTTATTATAATTTAAGCAACAAATAATTCACGTAAAGCAAATTAAAATCTAACCCTTCTCGTGGACACTGATTGGCACAGAATAACACTGTAACTGATAACGCCCTGTCCACGAATATCGCCCCCCAACCGATATCAAATCATCGTACGTGCTTCCCCGACCGTCAATGATTTCCAAATTCCCTCCGAATCGCATCATCGGCCATCGTTAAACCCCTATGTCTGTGTTTATCAAAACACTTAACGATTTAATATGTTCGCTGAACTCCCCTATTTATTTGATGCATGCCTGTAGATTATAGATACTAGTTGTTTGCAACTCGTTGAGTAAGAGAAACTACAAGCGTACTGTTGTTTTACTTTCTTATCTAGTATCCTGTACTGAAATGCAATTCGCTACTTGTTAACGTCATTGTAAAAGTTTATACTTGTATTTTACTGTTTTACCGGTTATGAAGTTTTAACAACACGTTTTCTTGATGTTGTAAGTATTGTGAAAGGTCCTCTTGGAATATGCACGCAGAGGTTTTGAGCCACCTTTTTTATTTATTATAATTCGAATTTATTTCTGAATAAAGTGAGAGTAATCAAACCTAGAAAAGTCAAAACATTGAAGCTCCTTGAAATATCAAATCCTTTTTTTTCTGTGGGGCAGTCAGACCCCTTGCTTGGAGTCCGAAATAATAAAAAGAAGCTGTCGCCAGCTTTCAAAATTGCCCATAACAGAAGTAAAATATTGCACTTGCTAGCTTCACTAAGATCAGCTGTACGTTACCTAAATAAATCAGTAAAAAATCGATATTTGAATGATTGTATACATAAATGAGGAAAAACTCAGTTATTAAAGTAATTTATAGTAGCCATTATAGCTATCTTAGATAGACAGATAGATAACTCGTAACATAAGAAAATATTTACATTGGACTCATTTTCGCACCAAAATGAAGGCTTAACGAAATGTAAATTGGATGGATGTTTTTGACGATCAAGATAAAGACGGCCATTTTCTTTTGCACGAATATATTATTATTTCAGGCTAACTCTACGAAAATTATTCAATCGGTATTAATAATATTTCATAAATATTCACGGTTCCCAATTGTGTTTGATTTCAATGAACTGTCGAGACTTGGGATAGACAGACAAGTCGGAATAATATTCTAATTTCATTTTCAGCTCCTAAACAAAGATCTTTTGTTAGATATACTAGTATCACGTCGACTAATTTCATGATTGTTTATTTTAAGGCTTTCTTCTAAAAGTATTTGAATATGCGTTTTTTAATTGATTTTTAGCGCAATAATTCAAAACCAAATAAACAATTTTTTTTCAGTCTTTACTATCTATTAGTTACTCCTGCAGAAATAAATTTATTTTAATTTACGTATTTGTACATAGCATTACTATAAATTTTTATCTTGCCTAGAACACGTATTGACGTTTATTATAAATCCCATTCACGTACAACTTTTGGTTCTAAAGATGTTTTCTGGAACTTAAAGAAAAGAAAATGATAAAAATGTTATACGTACTAAGTAAGTAAAAACGAATGCTCTAAAGATAAAGCAGATTAAATAATATAACAGACACGATTACTAGACAACATCAATATACGTAGTAATTTTTCCATCGGGGTAAATACTATACATATATGTACCTACATCCTTGCAGTTAGGTATGTTGTAATAGAGGAAGTTCTAATAAGAAAAGTTGTAATAGATCGTTTAAAAGTCGGATCCTCGGAATTATATCAGGTTAATGAACTCAACCGTGATACCGTGTCATCATTACGTGTACTGTAGAAACCCTGTGTAGTAGTGTATAGTGCCTACGTTTTGCTTCACATGAGCATTTTTTTCATGTAGCCTTTAATACTGATAAGTAATTTTTATTTAACTGAAATGACTAGGTTAATATAAATCAAGATGTGTCCATTAGTCCACTTATAGACTAGGGTCAAAGTCAAAGGGTTACTTTGTTGATGTGTCTTTACAATTAATAATATGTATGTCAGTGCTTTCTCTCCGAACTTTCACAGCACAAAAGACTTACTAGACCAGCTACCGTTGATTTTCATACTAAGTTTATGTTTTTTTAATTAAGGAATTAATAACAAGGAACATTTAGTAGTAGTTATCTAGTGTGGTGAACAATAAGAAAGGATATTTGGGAATTCACGCCCTTAAGTAGGTCGTCGTGAAAACAAAAATTCCCGGGCACCAACTAGGATAATTAATCATTATTATAATTAAAGACCTACTTAGGTATAGACTCTGTGCAGACGAAACACAAGTGAATTAACATTGCCATCGTGTCCGACCGATATAAAACCGAACATTATTTTAGCATATTAAACCACCAATGGACTTTTTAATCGCTTTGTGGTTAATGAAAATTTATTTATAAATAATGAGTGCATTAAAAGCACGAAAAACAATAATTTTCCAATTTGCCGTAGTTTTGTGGATGAATTCCAATTAATACCGACTCCATAAGTTTGTGGGTAATGGCATGCCTGTGAAAGGGTACCAGATTCGATTTCCATTCTGAGCAAACATTTATTTATTTAAAATTTACACCATAATTTGTACAAAAACAAAGACTTTCATAATTTATGTGACAAATAGGTAACTATTTTTTCTCGGGTCATCGTGAATCGGTTTAGTAAGGTGTTACTTATCTTGTCCATGACACCCGCGAAACGGGGACACTAATCATTCAAGAAGAGTGTCATTCATGAAGGATGAGTATGAATAAGTACCTAAGCGTTCATTATAATCATTAAAATAGTAGGTAATAATAATCATTATTATAATTAATTTCCTTACAAACAATACATTGAAACTAAACCACTTCCCAACACGACTTTAACAGTGAGAATCAAATCGAACCGCTGTAATATTATTTATGAGATATCTATTTGATTACGTAATATAAAGCAGTTGCTTCAGTCTAATCATAAATAAAGAGATACAACAAAATTATACAATATGACATAATAATTCATAGCAAAGTATAGGCACAAAATATAACAGGATAATGATGTCGAAGAATGGAATTAATTCGATAACTAATACCGACTACTACAAACGATGACCGAAATAACAGCGGAAAGAATAATTAATTTGCGAAACGACCGCATAGTTTGCTCCTGTTTTAAATGCATAGACAAAATTAAGCCTATATAAACAGTCAAATACGAACCAATGCAGCACACGATTCCGTTGCGAATGGAAATTCTTTGTTTACATTATCTCAATTAAGTCTACGTTTTGTTTACAATATCGTTTCGGAACAAAGCAGCACTTTGAGAATTTTGTTTGCACTACAACATCGATCTGAACAAAGGGGTGATGTTTAAAACTTTATTTATATAACAAATAGCAAATAAACAAAACTGCTGATTGTTAAGTCTATCAAATATCTTCTTACATTTACAAAATTTATATCTCGACACGATTTATAACGAAAAGTTGTACGATGAGATGAAGAAGATCATGAGTAAACATGACAAGAATTTACACATAATATGCGCGAAATTATTATGAAACTTATGGAAGTTCATGTACCTAATTACGGATCAATAATAACATTTAAAACTCAAAGTCAGCGGCCCAGCTCTACTCTAGTTTTAGCGAGAGTAATGCATTGCAATTCAATGTATATATCACAAGAAGATTATGTACTTTAGGAAAATATTTATGATCTTATGGTAAGTGGTCACTCACGCGGAATCAATATTACCTAAGGCATCACCAGTGCGTTGAAAGCTCATAAAAAGTAGTGAGCGCTCCGCAAATTTTATATTACATTTTTTTGATAGTAGACACACGAGTACGCTCCATAAGAAGTCATTCTAATAATCCCTTGTCCTCTTAGAATCATCCCTCTAAAAGTTTCTCGATCTTACCTTCGAAATTCAATTAAGGTGAGCTAAATTGGATCCAGACGCTGGAAAACTTTTTGCTATTTTGTAACTTACATTTTAATTTGCTTAATATATTATTATCTCTTTATACATTATATTAATTACATTAAAGGTGTTTTAAAAAAATGTGTGCATATATATATCTGGACGTATTTAATTTTTATAATACAGTTATTCTCGTCAATTTAAGAAAAAGTTAAATCGATTGGAATTAGGGATGCCTGATTTTTTGCTTTGAATCGTAATGAATCACAATGCTATGAATCGATTCACGATCTGAATCGTATGGCATTGAATCGATCTCATTCGATTTCTGAAGATCGTATCATATTATTTTTTTAAATAGGTAATATAAAGCCACGGAAAGTATGCTAGACTCGTATATTCCAAACAGCGTTATTTATTTATTTAGATAAAAAATAAAAACCTATTGTGGAACACAGGTTCAATTTAACTTCAAAAAAGGAGGAGAGTTTCAATTCGACCATATGCTTTTTATGTTTGTTCAGCGATTTTTTCGTTTAGAAGCAAATTAAGATACTTATTTTTTTGTTGGAAAGAAGATATTCCAAGTGTGATCCGCTGATAAGAACACCAGGATCTGATGATATCTCAAAGAAATCGAGAGAAATTTTCGAAAATTATAGGTACGACTAGTTCTTTGTTAATGTTTTTATTATATACTATATTAAAACACTACAATTTCATGAAGGTCTGCAGTTTATGTGATGAAGCCGAAAGAAATTCGATGGAACTCACGATTTAAAGCAGTTGTCGTATGTTTGGGCTCGATTAAATTGTAGTGACGAGAACTATACACCTAGATGGCTTGAATTGAGTGCCATCTGGCGAGTAGTTTTTGAGTTATCTCTTCTTGTTGACGTTGAAGTCGGATATTTTTTTGTGAAAAATAATTATTTGTTTTATAGATTCAACTATCTGCGTCTAACATTAATTTTGATTTTACCGGCGGCGCCATGTTATTTTTTTTTTAAATACATAATAGGGATGTGTTTCTCACAAAGTCCTGCATTTCGTATCCTATCAAAATAATATTAGGGAAAGAATCAACAAACTAAATTTCAGTCATCGAACACTAGTACATATGTAACATACCCGGTAATAAATTAAACAAAATACCTTCACGTTTCATTACTACCGCTTAGTTTGATCGATGTATATCGAAACTAATCTCAAATATCTGATTGAAAGTAGGTAAGTACATACACTCATACTACATAGTGTTGTTGTAAATCTTATTTTTTTACTGACAATAGTAATAATAATCTCTTCCTTGCCGGTTTTAGCTTCGGCGACTCTTTTATGGCTTAGCTTAGGCTGCAAATACTAAGGTAATGGTCGGTTTTAATTATACGATTTTTTCCTACGATCTCCTAGGCATACGATTCGATCCAGGCGAAGATCGTAACCTGTTAAATTGATTCAAAAAAATCGGTAGATCGTATTGCTCGTATTGATCGTATTTCTTTTGTAAGATCGATTCAGATCGGGCATCCCTACACCAGCCTAAGGACTATTTCAGACATCAACAAGAAACAGCTGTACGCGCCATGTTCCGGTGAGAAAGGAACACCAATTGTGTGTAATTACCACGAAAAAGTTCTTTATCGCCGGAGAAAGTAGGCAGCTCGCGAAGGATAACATTCTTGTTTTTTATCGAAATGACAATTTCCAAGCTGTTTTATGGTTTATATGTTAGTAGGAAGCTAGGAAGGACCTTCATATATCTTACATAGGAATAAATTGAAAAAGCTCTACTTTTTTCATAACATTCTTCGTAGGTCTTAAAAATATCTCCAGGTGTATTCAAGTAATTAAGTATTTATATCCTGAAGTCTCGCATTGAACAGTAATTTATTTCATTGTAATTCAAATATTCAAGAAAAATATTGTCGATGCTAAAGAATAAAATAATGATCAAAAAATCTGAAACGTTTACGGTTTTTTCGTAAGGTGACATTTTTTTAGGTACTTAAGTATGAAAAATACTTTGCGATATAAAAACTCCATAGATTTTCCAAACAATTATCTATGTAGGTAAGGCATATTAAAAGTAGAGCCGTTAATTTATGTTTATGGTCCTACAGTAAAAAATATAATAGAAGGAAACAAACAATAGGATCACAGGATGTGTAAGATCTATACTAAGATCCGAAGGATCTGTAAAATAAAATAAACATACAACAGAACTGAAATATGATCTGTATTAACATTTCAATAACTTGCATGGTTTATACCGCTTACAAATTACAAATTAATGTGCTTTCTTTAAAAGTGTTACAAATAAGGAATGTCCTAAACGCTGCGGGTGTTATTTGTAAATGTAATCCTGAAGTTGCCACACTGATTAAAATAACTTCATGCAGGATGTAGTTAAAAGATAAGGTCAACAGATGATTTATACATTAAGCGTGATCAATATTTGTCTTTACTGTATGGTAAAGATAATACATGAATAAATGTACGAAAGACCATTCTTTAACAGATCCATACCTACAAACAGTGTGTGGAAGCGCCAACAAACCAGACAAAATTGATTTATGGAAATAAAATGTTTGCGCATTTAAAACTCTACGGCTCGAATAAATTTTCTATAACCTAGCACCGAGGTGACTCTACCCACGATCTTTTGACTAAAAATCCAAGATCTGTATCTTATATCTTTGTAGATAGAACTCAATTTTGTCTTGTTTCCAGCATATCACGCGCCGCCGCGCCGTCTAAATAAAATATTTCAACAATTAATCACATACAATGTGAACATGTAAGGAAATTATTGGAAATGCATACAGCATTCTCTTTGATAGGCTCTAAAAGAGTCGATAAGTTTTAAATCGTACTGACCTCTAATACAAATTAATTCAAAGATATACGATATCCGAGGTGAGAATATTTTAAAATATTTGTGTGACGAATTTTTTCAACAGTTATTGTGTCGTTATAGGGCATTTAATTTCGTCATAAATTTAAATGTGACTTAAATAAGGCAATGAGACTTAAATAAGACGTCGTTAGTAAAGGTGTCACACGGAAGTATTGGGGAATATCGTGAACATTATCTGGCTTTCTCTAACATTCAGTTTCATCCTATACAGCAGATCATGTTATTATACACTATACACGATATTAATCATCGTATTCCCTTGAGATATCGACGCACAGCCCGAGCGACCACATCGTAAATTAAATACAAGTATTTATTAGTCAAACCTTAAACAATTTGCTTGGTGATGAAATGAATTCCGATTTAAAATATGTGAAACGTTAAATAACTTTCATACCCATATCTTGTAAGTTATAATTTATTGGCGAATAATATTTGATGAATGCAATTCCCTGCGAATAAATGTAGGTAAAACAGCCTGTAATTTACTAGGAATGGCAAGATATTGCAACCGGACGCCCGAGGTAACAACTGTCGTCTATCATTACTTGTAACAATCAATTATATTAAAGAATAAAGCCTCACGAAGTTTCGAGACAATAGATATGATTGAACATAGTTAAACTTTGTAGGCACGGGGATATTATTACATAGATTTGTCACTCACTAATCCCTCAGGTGACAGTCATTTTATCAAAAGACAAAGCTATTTATTATGAGGTATTATTCTCCTGAATAAAATGTGAAGTAGTGGGCATGTTGGAACGAAAGAGAGAAATTTACTCTTTAATATTATTTATACGAGATACTTTGCTTTAATTCATCGATATTTAATTTAATTATCAGTGCTTTTATGGTCGTAAATGCCCAATGCCCCTTCTCCCCTACCGATGTAGGTAGAAGATTTCTCATGTAGATCCATCCCTGAGCGCAGCAGTCAGGTCACATGTGTTAAAGTTTAGAGCATACTTCAAATTTAATTGTATTGGTATCTATTTAAAATGAAATATCTGTGATGTTAACTGTTTATTAGAGTCCTCTTCAGAAGCCAATTCTGAGCGCTACGATCAGTTAAATGTAGCAGAGATAAATGAAAATAACTAAATTGTTAGCTAGTTATTTTGAGACTTGATGATTCGAAACAATTCAATGTTTTGAATTATCAAGTCACATAAGAACTTAACGCCGAATCCATATATATATATACTTGTTACCTCTATTAAAATAGATCCAAATTTTCTTTCCAACCGTTGATGTAAAGAAGTGGAACACTCGTCATAATACCCCACTTATGTTGAAGAAACTTGAAGTAGAAAAAAAATCATACGGACAATTGAAATTGTTCAAATCCTTATAAAATAAATATCGTGGGAATTTTATCACAGCTTCCAATTAATGTCAGCATCCGTCCAATGGGACTGCATAAAATGCACATGTCATTGCATTCTCGAACCGTAAATGGAATAGGCTTGAATTCTACGCTTTTTCTCTCACCATTCGGAGCGAGAAGCAGGACTGGTTATTCGCAATATAAATCAGCCACAATCGTTGCGTTTTTCTGATAAATTTACACGATTTGGACTGGCCATTAAATTAAACGGGACGCGTCAAATTAGGTTCGTGTTCAATAATTAAATAAAAACTATTAAATTATTTCATGGTCAAATCATTAAAGCTGTGTCAATTGTTGATGACCGAAGGCTTTACTAGGAAGATGCGCCATGATTCATACGTGACATCGATAGGCTGTGTGAAGAAAATACATTGAAAAATAAAATAGTAGGTACTGTAGATAACTGTACGGATTAGCGTAATGTAAATGATACTCTTAAAATATTCTGAAAGCTATGTTGTTATGTCGGGTTAAAAGCAAAATGATGACGCGCGTTCCGTATCCGGCAGCTGTGATAGTTTAAACTTTTAACAGTAGAAACTTGAGAAAATACGTATGTAAGAAATATTTAAAACCTATAACACCATTTTTATTCGTACTTATTCATATATAAACATCCAACGATAAAAAGGGTCATATTATTGTATGTATATTTGTAAGCATAGGTTTTATCCATTACATTTTTTTAATCTCAGTATAATTAGTATAAACATAAAGAAATTGTGAGTTTTATGACTATGGAAAGCGGAAAAACATTTCTAATGCAGTTTAAATTGAATTATCGTGCTATATAAAATTGCATTTTAAAACTGTATTGGATTCATTGGATTGGTACTTATTATACATGGATAGGTACTTATTTGTTGTCTAAATATATTTAGAGTTGATCGTGCATCACACAGAATCTACCTACTTTAGATCTAGTTACATTTTAACAAAGTGAAGTTAGTGTGGAGTTTCTAGAGTTAAAGCTTTTAGAGTTAAATATTAGTTTCAGTAGATTTATTTTCATCGTTATGAACGGCTATAATATACTTAGTAGGGGAAAGTGCAAGTAATGGGACAAGTTTTGAATGGGACAAATTAAATTTCCCGCCTTATGAACAATCGAGACGATTTTGTGTTTTTACAATTTGGGAACACTGACCTATAGATAATATTGACGATAACGACATTCGATTATCAAAATAAACAAAATGGCAAAACTTGGTTAAATTATTTCATGCTCATAAGAAAATTATTTATTGTTTTAAACGTTCGTTCTATGGGTTGTTTCAGTAATATTTGAATGTTGTAGTATTGCAAATCGATCTACAATTTAACTATCTAAAAGGTGAGTGCACAATTAGAATAAAGTTATTTGATTTTTTTTGCAGTGAGGTTAAATTTAAAAATACATGAAAGTCTTGTTTGGGACAACTACATACGTCTTGAAGGGGACGTCCCTTTTATGGCTGTCCCATTCATGACTAGGATTTTTGGTGGTGATATATTTGTTGCTTATCGCTTTTTTATGCAATTTGTTCGAGGACAAGTTGCCAAATGTTATTTAATATGCCTCCTGAAAAACGAAATCGAATTCAGCCTACGAAAATAGAAGAAGCCGTAAAGGAAGCGAGAGAAAAAAATGCCTTAAAAGATCTGTTGCAAATGCCTATAATATCAGCAAATCTCACTTAGGTCGACTTGTAATAAAAGCTAAGACAACGGAAGATGATTTCAATTACCGACCCAAATCGGAAATAGTAGAATTTTTGGTATAAAACAGGAAAATATGTTATCGGAGTATTTGATTAAACTGTGTTTAGGGTTGACAACTGTTTAAGTTAGAAAATTACCTAGCTAAAATAATTAGTATGTAGGTAATACAAAAAAAATCTGTAATAATTATTAAGAATTTATTAATTTTTGGTTATATTTTAACATGTCCCTTTCATGACGAACGTTGTCCCATTGAAGACCAGTTCGTCATGAATGGGACATATCTTAAGATTTTTTTATTTGAGTTTTATGCACAAATGCTTAAAGAAGGTAATGTTTATCGTTTATTATATCAAAGATGATTAAATATTGTTACGGTACAGATATAAACTTTTAATTCTGCCTGATATCTTGCTCAAAATCTTTCAGTATGAAAAATTGTCCCAATCATAGCACCTCTCCCCTACCTACATATGTCTTGTGCTTCTTCTCTTCATGTCTGATGAAAAAAGCAGCCATTTCCCTGGATACCTACCTGTTTTGAGCACCACCTCAGTGTCTATAAATTGGATCTCAAAGCGCATGTCTTTCGTGCCCGTAAATCAAATTGATGTCCATCAGTGGAAGTTACAAAACGTCTAAAAAGGTAATCTACCTATATGTAAGGAAACATACCATTGTTTTATTTTGTGAAACCTGAAACGCATTCTAGATCATCCTGAACATCATGAAAGCGCAAGTATTGTAACACTAAAACAAAAAATAGCTCAGTGCATCAGTCTTGAAAAACGGTAGGCGGATTGCGGCCGACGCGGGTGCTTCCCAATGTTGTATCGTGCAAAAATAGCGAATATCGACGTCGGCGTTAAGTGGTAGACGACAGTTAGATAAACAGAACGGTCGGCTCAAGGGCGCTAGCATTTTGAATCCCACGCCGCTGATAAAATTGCTTACTAGAGATAGGTGAAATGAAAACATTCGCCACGAAAACTTTTAATAATTTTGTAACACGTGCTGAACTAGAAGCTGCCCTCGTTTTGCTTCGGAGAACCTTACTGAGGTTAAGTGCGGTGCGATTAATCATTAAAAGTGTAAAACCTACTATGTATCAATATACCTGTGTATACCTGTGAACCTTGTAGTCCGTCGAGGAAAAAAATATAGAATCTATCAATTGCACATTCTGCAAGTTTCATACTTTCAGCTGGTATGAGATTCTCTTATTAATCTCACCAGTACAATTTTTAATAAAAAATATTTTTTTTTATTTCAGCGAACCCATTATTTATTTATTTTTGATATTTTAAATTTAACTTAAAATATGTTTCGTTCATTACAGTCAATCGGGTTAACTTTGACAGTCCGCTCCCAAAAGTTTTTTTTATTTTTTACGTGAAAAGCATTTTGGAGCATAAAATTCATTTATTACATTGTATGTACTTACATAATGAACGTCGTAAACGTAATCTTAAATAATAAAAATAAAATTAAAAATTAAAAAAACCCCCGACACAAGCATTTAAAAAGTAAAAAATAATATCTCTAAATATAATACGTCGCGTTGGGGGACCGCTCCGAACTATTCATTTTCTACGATTTTTCTCATAAGTATCACATGCCTACCTACTTAGTCTTTTACCCAAGACTTATCATTTATAAATA
>DWJQ01000528.1:0-13916 GCA_018248915.1 Hesperia meskei straton | reverse complement strand
GACACTTGTTTTTTTCTTTTGAGTTCTTTTGTAAGCAGTCGGGTTTTTTGTTTTTATAATAATATTTTTATTTGTATAGGTAGGTTTAGGTAGGTACATGTTTGTATTTTAATTTCGCTGCATATGATTATTTCAGGTGTACAAATATAAGAGTTTATCTATCTATGTATCTCTCATAAACTTTGTTAGTGGCGGTAGGTACTAGCTTGATCAATAGTAATTCTGTGTTCGGTGTTCTGCTAAGTGTATGAAAAATTTGGTGCCAAATGAACTGCTAATTATAAGGAAACAAGAATAGTAATTTGTCACAAGTTTATTCCCAATCTTTGGACCCTATAATGCATTATAACTAATAATGACATAAATACAATATTGCCATAAATTAAACGTCTCCAAATTAGGACTTCATAGCGATTGCTATTTAAATCTACGTCTTCTGTGTAAAACCAATTTATAAGAACAATATAATCACAAATGTTTAATAAAGTTTTTAAAAGTTGAAAACTCGTTTTACAAGAGGACGCATCCAAAGCTGTAGTCTACAAAGCAAGATCAAAGCTCAACTTTCAATTATTTATTATATCTAATGTCATTATCCTAAACTAGACACCTATATAATTTACTAAAGTAACATTTAATATTACAAGAATAAGGTTCCTTAAAAATATGAAACAGGTTCAGTTTCTATAAAACAGTAAACAGAACCAAAGTGTTTAAAATATTGTCTGAAGATTGAAAAGACTGTAATTTAAATCGAATACAAGAGATTTAAGTGAGTTTGTTGGAGACTCGAAATTAAGAATTCGGAGGGATATCGGTTGAATAAAAACTTCGATTGAGGATGATCTCAAATTTATTTGAATTAACAATGACGTCTCCAATGCCACAATACTCCATGAAGTAAGAAAAGAAAATCAATGAACATCTATAAAACTTGTAATAATGATAATTAAGCTAAATTTATCACTATTTTTACAATGTCATTATGTTTTTTTCTTAAACCACAATAACACTTTACCATTGCTCTAAAAGCTTTAAATAATCCAAGTCACACAAATCTAACAATTAATTACTAACTATATAGTTTGTATGGTTTACTTTGCTCGATATACAAATAAGTTTCAGCAACGATCTAACACTTTTGTCACCGAAGTTTAAAACGAAACCATTAATACTGAAATCCGAAGCGAACAGCTAAAAATATTTTGGTAATTAAGCCATATCATCCATTAGCCATTAGTCTACGAAGTAACAATTAAAATAATTTTAAAATGATCTAATGCGACGATTTAAAGTAAATTGCGCGACACTACCCGGGTACTACGCGTAACGACCACTTGCGAACACAATCTATTCCACGTATGCCATTTCAACGTATGAAAACAACACTTACTAGGTATTTGATACTCCGAACGATTATTTTTTTCTTTATGCTATTCATATGTATCTCTTAGATTAGATTTAACTAAATTTATTAAGGGGCACAGAATTGATATGTTTCCGATGCACGGTGTTTGTGTGTTACCGCTTCACTTAACCTAACTTGCAAGGCGATGCTACACCCCTACTCTACCCTATCACATGCGGGCCAATGTCACGCGTCGCCGGCCGCGATCTTTCCAAACCAACCGCTTCGATTTCACAGTAAACGTTAACAAAATAGTACCGCTTCAGTTTGCACAGAGCGCTCTCGCAACAATAAAACAAAACGGAAATCCTCAGCCAACAAAAGACATATTGTTACGCAAGCGAAAAGTAAGCAAAGATGGAGCTATTATCAGATCGCCTGAGTCCGCAGTCGCGGGCGGGCAGCTGCGCGGTTGCTGTGTAATGCCTCGATAGTTCGTACTCCGTTAAAAGGTTTCTGATCGCGAGCACAGCTATTATATAGAAATATTAGCAAAACTCACAAACGGGACTCGCGGACGCAGCCAGACCGAAAATAACTCGGTTGTCGAGCGACAACTCCCCTAAACCAACGCTGAAGACTTAGCGTGACATATAGCCGATTGCATTAAGTAGTAGACGAGGATACAGAATAAACGTCTCTATGAAACCGCTCTTTACTTCTAATTACACATTAATATTACACGATGATATGTATCGAGTAGTCCCGCAAAAGGTGACGTAGCCGTGTCCGCAGCCACTGGACGTCTCTTACTCGCTATCTACGGTTGTTGGACGGAATCATGGCGGCGGCGGCGTCTCTCGCATCACCCCTCGCATATACCATTCGCTGGACGATACTGTCTTTAAATGGTACACGAGATCGGTATATAAAAACTCTCACATGCTACAATGACTTTACACGAGGGATGTGCACAGGTTTTCGTAGTCATCCTTTTCAGAACTTGTAACAGAAACCAGAGATGTTACCTATTTCAATGATGGTTAAAGTATGTCCTTTCCCGTTTGATAAATAGTGATAGAACAAGACATTGCGAAACAGAAACAATTGAATTTAATTGAGGTCTCTAGGAGTTATTTAAAATCCCTCGTGAAAGCCATCATACAACGCGAGGTGCTACAACAGAAAAGAAATAATAAACTTTTCGTTGTATTCGCAAATCTACGAAAGGACGCCGCTCGCCGAAGGTGTGGGAGTTCGCTACTATACTATTACACAATTACTTACATACAAATTAGCATATTACATATATATCGAATTAAATAAGTAATCATTGACTTAGCTTAGTTATTATAACTGACAGTGAATTACGAATATAATAGAATCAGATATTTTTAAGATATGAAATTCATCTGGTTAAAATAAATATAGTTCAACAACAGATGAGATAGTTAATCCAATTAACTTTTTAAAGATGGTATTGCATTTTGTTATTATATGTAATATAATTTATTGTTTGTAAAATAAAACTTAACCACCGCACGTTAAGAACACAATTTGGGCGAATTCTTTTTGTTTGTACGAAATTGCGAATCGATTTAAATCCATATAATAGATCGATTAAGACATTTGCCCAAACGTTGGGCCCAACATGCGGAGCGACAAATCTATCGACCCTGATACTTGACGAACATCGACATACGGCATTCGCAATCTCCTAACGAATACGAACCTTGCAATACATCCGCCAGTAATAAGCGCCCTACAAAATACGAGTTTGGTACGCACTGAGGTTAGTATTTATAATTAGGTATATTGTTTATCTTTGGTCTACACGCCATGACGCTCTGTATATATAGTGTGAAAGTTACAGTTACTATAAATAACGTATAAAATTTAGCTAAGTCAAAAATTGACGATATTTCTATTTATATATTGACTAAGAGATTTTCATAAGAATTCACATGCGGAATTTCTGCCTTAAGACGACTTCGGTCGCGTGAATACCACAAAGATTTCTGTCGCTTTAAGATTTTATTCCGAATATTCAAAACTTATTATTATAGCCTAAGCAGGGATTTTTTTTTACTTTTTTTTCGTATAATTTTTACATGTTTACATCAGCAGAATATGTAACTAGATACCTATTATATAAACATTAAGATCTTATATTTGGTTTATTGCTATCTCGCACCGAAGTGTACTTGCAATGTCACCGCGTCTCACCGAACATAAGGTAACTAAGTATCCATTCCGTATGCGATAGTCAACTAGCTAAAAATAAAAAATATATTAATTTTTCATTTGATTAAACCTAATACTTCAGTTAATTTAACATCATTACACCGTTTCATTATTATGTATGAATAACTCATTAAATAGTAATGTAACTATACGGAACCTCTACAATAAATACCCTTATCTAATTTATAATATTTACCTAATGGTTACACAATAAAAGTAACTACTAAATTTTAAATTAGATTATTACCAAAAAGCTCGTCGAAGCATGCAAATAGAATAATCGTTTCACTATACAGCGATGGCGCGTGTCGCCGAGAAATTATCACTAGTTATAATACGATTACACTTAGTTATTTAACTCTCATAAGGCCAAGGCTAAATTCTCGCAACAAGACTGAACCGATCTCGATCGTATCGCATCGTATACAAAATAGTAACGTCTAAAGGAACCCATAATCAACAGTAAATATATAAATTTTCTAAGTTGTTTCGAATAAAAAATCACAAAGATTTGGAAAAAGTTTTCCGCAAGGCACAAGAAAGATGAGCGTGTCAGTGATTGGAGAGGGTTTCGAGAGAGAAAAAGAGAGACATAAGGAGAGTGTGGTAGAGGAGAAGAAAGGGGGGAGGGAGAGGAGGAGTGACGAGGGATACGATGCGAGTCGACGGGGCCAGTGTTGCCACTACTTGCCACCGAGTGTCCGAGGGGCGGACAGTCCGCTTCCTATCGCGTCAGTACATCGTACGTCATAATCCATAATTATTGCAATAATACCATTTACAGATAGAAAGGACCGTAAGACCAACACTAGTGTGCCAGCGTTTTAACGAGTGAATCAACATTATAAAAATGACTAAGAAAAGCATAGGTAAATATAATTTGAAATAGTCATGAAATTCATTTAAATACGCTAACATTATTGAGACTAAAACGAAAGTATCGTTATTATTACATACAAACTTCATTAAAAATCATTCAACTTGAAATATTATTTAACAAAACGTAATCTTTCTATGAAGGGCACCTTTGGTTTTTAGCTTATTCGAATGAGACATTATCCTAAAATGTTTAATTTCTGGTTTTACACTATACTTCAATAACAAATCCTCTCAGTTGTAAACATCGGCCTCGTAAAAATAAATATACAAACTTTTCCCATACAATAAGTTAGTTGTAAATAAATCTTATATTACACGATAAAATGATATGAAATAATAAAAAGAATACAATTTAGATGGAAAATAATGCTTTCAATCATTAATATTCTCATTGCGAACGAGAAACATTAAAACTGGAATGTTAATAATAATACAAAATAACCCTTTTTATACTAAATTTGGTATCAACAAAACACACCACACCCTTGACGCATTAAAAATACATACTAAACAATAATGTACAGGAGATGAGAGCTACACCTATATACAATGTACAAAAAGTTGTGTTATTCTTGATCCTTAGCCGTTGAAGTGGCAGGTGTTGCAGCAGGCTTGCGCTCCATCTCCTGGTATGATACCGATGCGAGGATCAAGATTGCGCGTCCCTCAGTTCGCTGGTTGTCAAGTGCCAAGAGTCACGAACGAGCTAATGCTGTTCGGCCTCTTCTCCGCCTTTGGCTCCCTGGTAATAGAGAAGAATTGTTAGCAATTGAAACGTTCAAAGAGCGATCTCACCGTTACTTAGTTTACTTTCAATCAGGCATTTAGTAACTATTGTGCTTGGTGCAAGGTGAGATATTAGTATCCGATACCTACTGTACCTATTACTTTGGAAACCATAGAAGTTTTGTGGTTATTCAGTATTGCTTAGGAATAGCTTAAATTAAATGTACATTGGGTATGGAATCCAAAGTTTTAGAGTTTTCATAATGTGATACGGCGCAGACTTCCAGTTAACTTAAAAGTTAAACTTAATTGCATCCACGTAAAACGTTTTGAACGCTTCCTTATTTACTGCAACATCTCCACGAGTACTTTAAATCTGTTCGAAAACGTAACTGGAAGTCTGCCCTCATACCGATGACTTATTGTGCGCGTGCATACTTCATGTGCGAGAATCCAGCCGTTGTGTGCCAATTTATGCCTGGCGTATTCGAGGTGGATGGCGCCCTCCGAGCTGAGGAGCAGCGCGCCCTGCAGCCGGGCCAGGGCGGCGGCCGCGTCGCTCGTGGTGAGGAAGTCCACGAACGCCACCGGCCCAGTGCTCCCGGCGCCGCCCGTCATCAGCCGCAGCCGCGAGAACCCCGGACAACTGTCACCATCATGCTCACATGTGCCGGCACTCGTACCCAAAGTCTCGTGTGTTTCATGTTCAGTCTGTCTTTTTCTTTGACTTTTTCAGCCTTTCGCGTTACTTACGACCAATTGTTTGTATCCGTGATTTATGAATGCGAATCCCGTTAGACTAGGATCCGATTGTGTTGAGTCTTTAGTCTGGTTTAAATTTAATTAAAAGCTCCCGTTTCGAATGTTTCCCGTACACTCTTTACAGTTTTGGAATAGGTGCGACTTATGTTGTATACCATTATAAATATGTGATGTTCTGTGCGATTAATACAATACGACTAGTGTGTAGCAAGTGTAGATAATTATAATATAAATGACGTTTGAATGTCATGCTTGAAGTGGTACGGGTGCAGGCATCATTTGTCTCACACAAACGACAATACTCGGAAGTCTTTAAGTTAAAGAATTCCTCTGATTTGTCATTGGTGTGAGATAAGCAGGTCACATCAAGATACAAATTAATATCCAGCAATGGACGAAATAGTGATATTCGGTGCTACATGCACTGTGAACAATACAGTCACTTTATACCTAGAATTAAATAATATTAGTTGCATAGGACTTTTACGTACTCAGTTACCATGCATTATAATATGGAGCATAGTTTCGACTGGAAACACAAATATATTTAGAAATGATAAATAAATGCTGTTAAAGTTATTAAGTTATCAAAACGATGAATTAATTAAAATATATTTAAATCGGTACAGCTATACTGGTAAAAATCAGATAAATGAATACTAATCGCATGTATCTATAGAACAGTTAAATACTTGTAATAATTCCTGTAGATGTTATTAAAGATGTTCATTAAATTATGTTGGAGATTCATGTAGGTAATCAATGTATCTAGAGTAGTAGTTACTTAAAATTTCCAGTCGAGACTTTAAAAGCGTGCATTTTTTGCAGCTACATACCTGCTGAATATTTCCTTCAGCTCGTGTTCAGAGACGAACTGTCCGAGGTTAGCGACGAATAGCGTGGAGCAGGGCGGGGCCGGGTGTCCCGGGTGGCCCGGGTGGGCGGGGTGCGCCGGGTGGCCCGGGTGCGCGTGGCCCGGGTGAGCTGGGTGGCCCGGGTGAGCTGGATGGCCCGGGTGAGATTGCGGCGCGGGCGCGTGCGGGTTCACGCCGGCACCCGGCGACCCCAACGCAGGCGCGGGTAGAACGCAAGCGCCCAGCGTCAGAGGGGTCTGTACGATACAAGCACCAACGTTTTATCGTGAATATTAGTAGAATAGTAGTATTTTTTATTTTCAATTAAGATTATCTATAACTTTCTACATTTTTTTAAATAACTGATTTACTCCAATAACTAACTGATTTAACTCTAATAAATGATGTTGGAAATTTCAATCCAAAACCCCTGACAAGAACTTATTATAAGTTGCTACTTCCAATGCTGGATTCATATTATAAAAACTGTAAAATGTGTAATGTTTTTCGAGATTCTATCATTTATAGAGAAATCCGAAAAAGCTTGGGTCGACTAATTGCGGGAAAATCAATACTCCAAAAACATGGACGACGCAAATCTACGCTGTATGTTGTAAAGACGCCCATTCAGAATTTAATGACCAGATCGGACCAGACTGTAACGGTCTTAACAGTCTGATCTCTTCAAGGCGTCGTGTGTACTCACGTGGTGTGGCCTATCGGCGGCAGCTAGTCAGAGGTAAGAACGGACCGGCGCCATCTGGGGGTGGATGGCGGGATGCACCAGTCCGTGCGACAGCGCCGGCAACTCCCCGCCGTACGCCAGCGGGTGGTGCCACAGCTCAGCGCCGCCGCCCGGGAAGAACGGGCTCGCTAAGTCTGCACCATCAATATCACTCGATAAACGTGTGCACGCGACACCCATCAGTACTGTGTAAGCAGTGTCGATAGGTATGACATTGAAAATTGTCGAACGATCCAATAATACGTTCTAAATAGCGTAACGTACACAACAATCTTCAAGTTCATTCCTTAGTTTATTCAGCACGAATTGTAGTTGTTAGGCCATTTTTTAATACTAACATCATTGTGAGATTAGCCTAGGTACTAACGTAGTTTATTTACAAAGTGCTCATGACATGTTTTCATGTTTCAAGATTTACTTTTCAAGTTTGTCCACGATTACAACAGTCGAGATTTGTACGACAAAGCAGCGGTAGCGCTAACAATTAACTTGTTTCGTTAAAATTTAATAGGGTCGTATGTGAAATGACATTAATATATTCCGCATGAAAACATGAGACATGAATTAGTTGAGAGTGGCAAGAACCCGACAGATTAAATTGACAGGTAGTATATAGCTTCACGGAGCTAGGCTTTGCGTGGTACGTGTAAGCGATTACAGATACTTGCCCAAATTTGCGTTCGCTCGAGATAATTATAAATAGAATTCTATGTAACCCATTTTATGTGAAAATATGAAGATAAACATAATAGTTTATTGAAGGCCATTGTTTTCAGTTTACGACATGGATGTGGTGAAAGCAGTTTTTGGTTTTTAATGCGAATGTAATAATAAACTAGGTAGTCCACCTGATGGTAAGTGGCCATTGCAGCCCATCTGCAGCCAATCTGAAATGAAACAGAAGTTCCATCTTAGGTTGGTCACAAACGTGTTGCCACTCCACAACTCCATAACAAGAGACTTCATTGGAAAGTAACAATAACTACTCCTTTCTTTGTATCGTGCGCGATGTTTTGAAAAGTAAGAAGGTAATCAAGAATTCATCGGTTAGGTAAGATGAGTTTTGGGGAGGGGTTTCGTGGGCGATTCGAGCGAGCGCCGGGCGGTGTGTGCGTCGGCTGTACTTACGTCCAGTGAGTGGGTGCATCAATGCGGGGTGTGCGGCTGGCGCGGCGGTGGCAACGGCCGGCTTCGGCTTGCTGACCTTCGTGTTGCTTTTAGCGAACTCCAGCCGAATCGTTTGCGGCATGTCGGGGTCGAACCGGACACCCTGCTGTGAACAGCCGCGAGCGGTGCGGCGCTCCGATATAATGACGATGGAGGTCGGGTGCCGTACGCCCCCGGTGGACTCCGCGTCCACCGGAAGGTGCAGGGGACACACGCATTAGGATTGGGACGTACGCAACTTTGTCAACATTGGCACTGGCTCGAGGGCTCAACCGTTTGAGACTCGAAACTAGGTATCGATCGAATTAAACTATTAACGGTCAAGGAATGCTTGATCAATTCGAAATATTGCAACTGACATGAATCGATATTGTGTTTTCGATCGGTTTCTTTACACCGTTCGAAGTTCGCGCCTGCGCCTGCTATGGTGACTGAACACAGTGCTCGGGGTGTGACATCAAAACCTGTCAAACAGTGACATGCAGTTGCGTATTTACACCGTAACATATCGATCACACTTCGATATCGGGGGGCTTGGTGTCCCGACTTGATGGCTCGGCGATTTGATATGTGCATGGGTTTAGCATAACTTACGATGCGGTTACTCGACTCAGGAAAATGTTATACCAAGACTACAATGAGAATATTAACTATAGTGCTTTATTGGCTGTGTTGAGGCATGTGATGAGAAGAGGTTTAGTAACACCGTGCTTTGTATTTTGTTTTAGTATTTACAAATAGCTTGTTCTATTCTGCGTATCTGGTTATCACAGATCGTATAGATTATATTGTTGCAGTCTGTTCTATCTCATTGTGTTATGAAGCGATTCGTTTTGATAAATACATATATTGTGATACTTATGTAACCTGGAACGAGATACATATGTAAGTGATACCCTTATTTGTTATTGTGTTGGTATGCAAAGTCCTCTCCGTACAACAGTGTATGTATGCCCCTACGATATTATTTCTACGATATTGTTTTCGCTAGACATGAATATATGAATTAATATACCATAGAATATCCCTTGCAAACTTAATATTTTAGCTATGAATCTCCAGATTTATTTTAAGTTAAGTGGTGACGTTGGTTAGTACTTAATCACATTAAGTTATCTCAACTGTACTAACCTGAAGGTCTTGCTTAGCCGCTTCGGCGCCGGCGCGAGTGTGGAAGGTGACGAAACCAACCGGCTGCAAAGAGTAATCATAATTACTAATTCGTAATTCCATCACCGATCATTTTTCGTAATTCCATCACCGATCAAAATTGCATATCATACAAATGCTACCTTTTCGCTCCGGCGATTAGATAAGGTTAGGTAAGATAAGGATAGATTGACGGCGAGAATTTAAAATGCTTTAAGTGAATTTTGCTATAAACTATTTTTTCTGCTATAAGTCTTATTGAACTGCAACACAGGTAAGCTGAGAAAATATATTCCATAAATCGATCGGTAAATGGAAACTAATTTCTTGACTATTAAATAAACTGCAGTGTTATACGTATAATATAAATAAACTATTTCATAAATCACTTACCGATGCAGTTTTTCCATTCTTGCTCGTAACTTTTAACAGGGAACCTTCGTAGCCCTAGACAAAAAGTTAAACATCAACAAATTATTTTTCCTTAAATTCATTACGCTAATAATACAGAAACGCGACTAACACCACTGTAATTGACTTGCTTTGTATCCGTTGGAAACGTGAATGTCATTATGACGTAGTAAATTTCATTTTGAAGGAAATAGGGGCGGTTGATTTAAAAACGGTGTAGTGCCGTGCCAGGCACGACCGCCGATCACGCGACGCTAGACCGACCCCCCCGATTAAACTTTGGCCACCTTGATACCCTCGGCGCTATCCGTGCCAGTACGGAGTCGAACGTAATCCCCCGTATCGGTAGACAGAATCGATTCCATTCCGAATATTACGTATAGGAAAATGACATTTGATATTTACGACGCAGTAATCCAAATCGAGATCTTTCGAACGTCGCGTGACGGGAGCGAAGGCGCTTTGTGTATTACTTTCTTGTGCGATCAAATACGTATGGATATGAAAGAGTTCATTCGCACGACATATTGAAATGAACGTGCAATGAAATATTTTTAAAAATATTTCGTCATCTATTTTTATGGAGTGTTATGTCTGTACGAACTGAAAATTTAAACATACCTCATATGCTCGGAACAATAGATATAGCTCTCGAGGCTTTGCGTCCATTGGTAGGCCGCTGACGAACAATGTCCGCACCTGTAACAAACAGAGTACGAAAAGTTAATTATAATTATAATAGCTATGAAAGAATATTGAACCACTAAGAAATATTATTTCAGGCAGTTTATAAATATCTACGTCACACAACTATGCTGTTGATGTAAAATACCGAAAGGTACTTAAAAAGGTAAAGAAAAATAAGGCGACAGTAATAAATTGATACGCATTCATATTGGGATTGTTGTAACGAGGTCTATTATTATTTCGTATGTTCGTTTGCCTTTATTTTTCCATCGTTTAACAAAGCATCGACATTTATCAGAAACGAGCACAAAAGGGCCGCGGGATCTTTCACCGCCGCTTTTTCCCGATTCCTTTGCCGCTTTTGTAAATGTTTCATCGCATTAATTCGGTGGGTCCATTTAATGAAATAAAACAGAGCTCGTAATGGCGGCGCGATTTGGCGCGTGCTGGAAATGGAGATTAATTGCTGGTAACACCGGCCGCCGCCAATGTCGGCGCCATCTTGTTGTGCACTTTATTTATACGTCTGAGTTTCACTTTTACGAGATTTTCTGACTCCCAAGGAGCGAACGGATGCTAAGGGGACGCTTCGAGTGCTTTTGTTTATTTCACGCCGAAAATGTTACAATTTGTAAAGGTAATTTTGTATAAACCTAAAACAACTATAACATCTAGGTAATACACAATAAGTACCTATACCAGCACCGTTGACCCAGACTTTTAGATAAGTAGATTTTTTTTCGTTTAATCTACTTATTGAAAGTAAATTCCTACAACACGCTCGCACCCACTGTAATGTAGCATACACCGACGTTTAGATAGATTGGCAATTCAAAAGAGCAAATAGTACATTACGATACGGTGCGTAAAGTTGGCCATTTTTGAACGGCGTGAAGTTAGCGCACGAGCGAAGCGAGTGCGATATACGCCGTTCAAAAATGCAACTTTACGAACGAGTATCGTATATTATTTTATAGCACGAGTGACATAAACCCGCTTACGCCACGGGTAACCGTGGCGTAAGTGCGGGTTTAAGTCACGCTGTGCTATAAATATAATTATGATACACGTCTATGGCAGAGCGAGATAGATAGACGAAACCAATTTTTAGACGGCATAGCGGGCTTAGTGGGCTCTTGTCAAAAATTGTTCCTTAATTTTCTCAAAATACCTACTTAATTTATTTTTTACATTTTTTGGGATAACGTCCTTTGTAGTCTTTATTAGTGATGGTTACTTGTGCGGTACCTGGATGTGACTTCTATAGATATAAAAAATCATTTTCGGTTTCGTTTAAGTGAGACAGTTGCCAATCTATAGTTATATAATAAATCTATCCTCGCACCTTTATACTGTAGTATGATTGGTAGTGTCTGACACGCACGAACTGTACGAAAATAGACAATTTCAGGACCCGAATAAAAATATTTAGCTGAATATTTTTACATCAATACCTAAATCTTCGCTAAAATCTAATCCACGTACTTTTCACGGTCGTCAAATTGAAATTTCTAAAGAAAGAAGAGATCGAAATATTACGTGACGCATGAACCGATCTTGCCCCACGAATACTCTATATTATAATTCAAAATTCTTCCTTGAAAATAGGAAGTATTTCACGAAGCCGGCATTCTTATCGACATTACGGCACTTGCGGTGGAGCGCGTCGGTCATCACATATATCGTACGGCCAAGTCCGGCCCGCCCGGACCTTTATGTCGGCTATTTTCCGCGCGGACGCACAGGAATCTTCTGTATCGGAGCTACGTGATACTTTTACTACGATGATTTCAAACCATTTACTCTCCAAACATTATATTAATAACATTGTAAAAGCAGTGTAGTTCGCAGTGTACCCTTGTAGTCTGAACGTTCGGATTGATATTATATTGATACGATATCAAACGCGGGTAGGTACATATATTTGTTTTCGAGTTAGGTGCGTGTCAAATATTAATTTGCTTTGAAGGACAAGATCAATGTGGCGTCCTTAGAACATTTATTATTTTAAAAGATAATCTGAGCCTTACAGCAGACGTGGGACAGTAATGGGTTGTGATGGGATGATTAATGCGTAAACTGGTTAAAGCGAACTTAAATTGTATAGAAAATTTTGTCTTAACACTCATAAATTCACATTAAGATATCTACCAATTTTTTCACCCGGGTAACTTAAAATAATTATTTTAGGTGATTTTATAAATTTATACTTAGGTGTGTATTTACATATATCTACCTACTTTCTGTCATAGCCAATTTGCTACGTTTCTACGTAGGTACGTTGTTTGGTGAGGGTAAAATTATGTAAAGCGTATCTATGATGTAATAGGTACGTATATTTGTATGTACAATATTGAAACCACATTTCTACGCTATTCCTAAATAGGCGCATAGTAAAAGTGGAAGTCTAAAATCCGATATAGTATCCGAGAAGCCAATATAACCGCTAATATAAACGAAAGAGGTTTGCATTTTCCGATAGAATGCTTCCTTTTGGCTATGAACAATGTTTTACTACGATGGAAAATAAATATTGCTTACCTTTCGTTGGGAATTTACTGTAATAACTTTATTGAATATTGTCGGCTTTGAACAAATACTATCATTTTTGTATAAAATACTTGATGATCAAAATCAATATTAACTTACGTATTGTGTTTACAAAAGTTTTATCTAGGAACTTTTATTACTTTATTTCACGTATTTCAAATACAGACACTGTTTACTGTAACCAAAACGAAGGAAGAAATTATTTTGCAATTACATTCTTACGAAAGTTACCGATAGGTATATAGGTATACCAACTACAATACCAAGTGACAGAAGCTTTCAATTCAATTGAGATGTACTAGATTTTCATGGGAATCCTACTAATATTATAAATGTGAAAGTTTGTGTATTTGTTTGTTTGTTACTCCTTCACGCAAAAACTACTAAACCGATT
>DWJQ01000527.1:0-13925 GCA_018248915.1 Hesperia meskei straton | reverse complement strand
AAATAATTATTCGATCAAATAAAAATTATGTCAAACGATATTATACAAACTGATATTATCTTAAACGTTGTTCGAATTAATAAAATTATATCAAAAGTTTTTTACGAAACAAGGGTAACCCATTCAAGCTCTATGTATTACCAGTACATTAAAAGGCATAAGGTGGAACATTAACCCCTATTGTGGATTAATTAATAATATACAACATTAAAAATCTATCATGGTCGGTAGAACACAAGACCAAATGACAATTTAAACAACCGTTCGGCTTAGGTAGATACTATTCGTTACCTCATTTAAACCAGTCTTGTGAAACTCAAAGTGAGCTGGTTTTCTGCAATATTTTTTGCGTACTTTCATATGATACCACCATAATAAAATAGCCATCTACTTTCCCTGCATATCCAAGATATTTTGTTATGCACTGTGAAGATCGTGATATATCCATTGCGCTGTCTACGTACCTACGAGTATGTAAGTATATCATAGATTGTAATTGACGTGCGATTATTCTCAATTGTAAGATTGTACGTTTAGTTCATTTTTGCTGCATTTCTCGTCTACTTATGTGTTTGAACTATACACTACCAGCAATAAACGATAATGCTTCCTAATGCCCGGACGGATAACGCAGATATTAGGTAATCAAGTATGTATTAAGTACCCAAAATTTTTATTGTGTCCTCTTTGGTGACATGGTGACAAAGACTTTTCGTTTATATTCAACGAATTCGGTGCAGAGCTATCTGTTCTAAAAAGTAAATAAATTCTCGAGGTTAATAAAGGCTCTTAACAATCTTTGTTTTTCTTCGTGTTCATCACGATTTGATTGTTGTCGACTTGTTGTTTATTTTCGATGTGCTCTTCACGTTTTTATTTAAAAACTAGGATGGTAACAGGCGTGCCCCAACACCCCACGCGAGCAATCACGCGACGATTTATTGAAAATTAATTGTTATATCGCTCTAGCATTTTGTGTATTCTTTTGTCTTAACGTTGCTGTTAACTTAGCTGTTGCCCGGTGGGACCGGAAACACGTCAATTCCATTCTACAGGCATGTATGCGTGGGGTGTTGCGTCACCTGTTACTATTTACGTACGTACCTATTTTTTTTGTTTTTGTATTTTTTTATATGTTATTTTCAGTTCATTATGGCGTTTTGTAATCATGAAGAGCCTGAGTAATATATAAACATTATTGCTGAGGATGATGAGAGTGAAACAGAGCCATTAGAAGCGGAGGAGGTTTCTGAAAATGAGGATAATATCAAATAGCAGAAGCAAGCTCGATGTGCATTGTGTCCTCTAAATAATGACAAAAAAGTGGAGATTTTGTGTTCAAAATGCAAAAGACCTGCGTGTCCTGAACATCGTGTGGAAATTTGTCTCAGTTATGTTTAAGTTACCAAAAACATGTTTTTTTTTAAATCTAATTTCAGTTTCTAATTGATCTCAAGAAGACTGTTCTTTTAGTTTGTTACGAGAATAAAAAGTTTTATATTTAAGTAAACAAAAGTTTTTTATTCATTTTATTTTCATGTTAATCGATCATATCCAAGTTAATTCGGTCATAAATTATTTGCCCATTAAATGAGCCATCCCACAGTTAGCAATTCACCGCAGCTGTCATCGTTAACGTAAGGACGGTAACAGGTTTTATTATTAACAACATAATGGATATTTGTATTTTTGACTTGACGGACCACCACCTTCATTCATCTTACTTTATGTGACTGCGTACAGAATAGTAAGACGGTTCTGAGAGTCTAAGTACGAGTATGTTGAGAGTTGAGATGTTCCATTAAAGGTTACGTAATTAAAGAAGGCAGGCGGGATTTAACTTATAAATAAAAACACGTGAGCACATCCTGTTGTCGTTCCTGTGCACCTAGAAAAAAGCCTGGTCATAGCCGAGTGCTTTCCGGGAAGTCGTAAGTACTTACTTATCTTGTGTTTTCACATGTTAGTAAGAACTCCTGCAATTGCGTTTTAATTAAATTGCATAAAATACGTCAATAAATTCTGATTAATTGGCAGAATTACACCAGGGTTGTATGACGATTGGAAAGTATAAACTAAAATAGCAAAACTATTCACATGCCAAAGCCGTGTCTCTAAATCATAGAATGGGTTTTATTGATCTTGACTGTACGTGCAGGGCAATATTTATTATCTATGGCGTGAAGACGAAGTTACGCTATTAATACAGTCAACCTTTTTGTACGTTCAGTTATTTTATTTTTTAATAACTTTGTAACGTGTGCGATAATAAACTCATTTATCGGCACAAGGAGGCATTTATTATAGAGATCCCCATAATGGTCGTTATTATGGCAATGCTCGTGCGACTGCATACTGAATTTTTTATTACATCAAAATCTATTCTTAAGTAGTTTCATAAATACTACACATCATTTCAAGAATAGAATTTAATGCTTTAACGTTAGTCATCACTTTAACAGTAAAAGTTTGGAATGAAATTAAATGTTTCGTAAGTAGGTACCTACAGTTACTAGTGAACTTGTGTTTAAAATCACGTTAATACCAACTTTCTCGTTCCATACAGCGGAAAGTGTAATTATGATAAACACATTTTTTATCTTTTTTATCATTACTAATCGTACCGAATTGCTTCACCAATTGGTCTGAGAAATACCTATGCTTAACTACTCAGTTAACCTTACGGAGTAAAATTTTGCATCTGGAGGAAACCCAAATATTCGAATAAAGTTAAAATATGAATTGCCTGGATGTGATATTATTCAATTGAAACGAAAAGTAATAATAAGGTAATGGTAAGTACTTAAAGGATTATAAATGAATAAGTAAAAGTATACTTAACTATAATTTTGCGACCATTTTAACTCAACGATATCGACGGAAGGGTAGCGTACTTATGTAATACATAATTGAGCACTCGCCTTAAAATTTGACAACCGACACTGATGTAGTAGGTACTATCAAGCTTGAGCGGGCTGAGCATTTACGATTTGCGATTTTTAACCGACTTCAAAAAAGGAGCTTTTATATTCGACTGTATTTTTTATGTGCTACCTCGTACCATTGCACTGGCTGAAATGTTTTTGATATTTTTTTTGGATCCCAAATGGATTTTGGATGCTGCACGTCTGGACCCATATATTTTAAGCAACTAGTTTTTGAGTTATCTCTACTTATCGATTATGGAATCGGTTATTTTTTTAAGTTATCCATTATTGAATAAGTATTACATGTGATTTTGTCTAAGCAATATGTTATTATTTTTATGTTTTTGGTAATATACACTTAACAAATTCAATGTCAGTAGAAGCTGTTTTGTTTATGATAACACATACATACATACAAAGTGAAAACTTAAAACACGACAACCTAAATAAGTTAAAATCATAAAATGATAATGAGAAATCAAATACCTGTTCAAAAAGGCCCTGATTTAAATGTTCAATCTTTTTTAAAATAGGTACATAATATTATCATGGTACTGTGTTTTTGCCCTAGGTATAGAAATTTTCACTTTTTAAGTCTTTCTTGATTTATTTGCAAGCATAGGACAAATCGAGTGACATAAATAAATAATGAAAATCGGTATTTAGGAAAAAAGGACAAAGGATACGCTTGGACTAAGGACAAAGGACATAATATTATATCATGTGCCATAATATTATCATTAAGTGGTCGTGTTATCGAATTAACATCATAATTTTGTAAAGGACATGTCTCGTTACCTAATGGGTAAGTGGCAAGATTTTCCCACGGAAACTTTTCTTTGCGCCCTATAAAACTGTTATCATGTCTGATGGGACAGAAGCATTTCTAAATGTCCCTAACTAGCCTTAACAAATAATTATCTAAAGATAAAGAAAAAAGAAAAGATCTGATGACAACATTGAACGCGTTTGATGATGTTAAATTAAATCCGTTAAATGAACGCTATTAAACTAGTGTATAAACATCGTTAACTAAACAATTGTCAATTAAGTATAATATATCTCTTTTTGTAATATATGGACCGTTAAAAATGCCTCCATCCGTATTCATAACAAAGTATATCTATTTACAAGTATAAAACAATTTATCTTAATTATAGTTAAATGAAACATTTATTTTTTGTGGATACATTTATGTAAATCGTTTTTAATTATTCTTCTTTACGGTTATATTTATATTCTACTAAATTATGTCGTAATGCCAGGGCGCATAAATATTTCTAATTATAACGTTTTAATTTACTTTATTGCCCCATTTATCTACAAGTAGATTTTATCTTGATTTTATTTATTATCTACCTTTATCGCTTTTGTTGGCGACTTCAGATATCAATGGGGTGTTGTTTAAGAATAAGAATGATCTGATTTCTAGATACAGACGTCTGTCTATTGTTATGTTGATGCATAGTGTAAGTTGTTGAGATTGTAAACCACCGTGGTCTCATTTTTAACAGACTCCAAAAAAAGAGGTTCTCAATTCGACTGTATTTTATTTGTGTTACCTCGTAACTTTGTACAGGGTGAACCGATTTTATTACTTTTTGTATACCTTTGTCTAGACTCTCTTCGTGTACCTAGATAGGTTAGTAATTTAGCTTTTGACGAGGTACCTGCGCCTTATTTATGTAAATAAACTAACAACAAGCTTAACGTTTCTTTCGTTACCCTATCCGTGTGATTAATTACACCACATTTAACATTGCAAATAAATTCCAGGGCTATGGTGTAAATACTTAGATTTTTCTAAACATAATTAATTATTTTATGAGGTTACTTTGGCGAATTGTATATAGAATAGCTATTTAGTGATGTACCTAATGATAAAGCTGTAACTATAACCAAATTCATCGGATTTTGATGTTAAATAAACCTGATTTATGGATTTTCGGACGGAGAAATTTGCATGAAATTCAATTAACATTTTGCACTACACAAAGTAAAGAGTCGTCCTTGCTCTACACATACAAATAGACATAATATATACATCCGCCGCTGTCTTGTTATTACTAGAAGAGATATTATTGCAATTATTTATTCATAAAACTAGTTGTAAAGCTATTAATTGATAATTATAGATAGAGAGCTAAAGATTGTAAATATACTTTATGTAATATAGTAAAAACTTATATATTGGGGACGTTTAATAATGTATACGTATATTATCTAAATAGGTGTGTTAATTATGTTTAATAGGAAAATTAGTTTTAAAATATAATTTTACAATGTAAGTAAGTAAACTGTAGTAAGACAAGATTTTAACTTTTTTTTCGTTACTGAAATGCTTTCAAGACGAATCAACTCAAACAATTAAGGACTTTTCTATTCGTTAAGGCCGTTATAATTCCACGAAACACGTATTTTGACTCATCGCATCACCTCGGGCTTTAATTAAACTGATTTGCACTCGTGCACGAAGTAAAATTGTAATCATTGAACACCAAATGACTTTATGATTTCATTATACGGTCACGCGACGTAGGTATATCATAATTTTTTCGAGTCGGGAGGGGAGATGAACGTCCCCCGCAACAGTTATAATAATATGACTTAACTATTATACATCCGCAACTTTATCTCGGACAGCATGCAGGGTTAAGATTTGCAACGGATTCATATAGAGTCACGAAGTTTAGATATTCGACACATGTAATCAATATTAATTATTTCTTTGAGGACTTCTGTTAGTTTTATAGAATTAGTTCGAATATAGAGAATTGTAGATTTTGAACAAAGATATTTTAACATCTACATAGATGAAACATCGAATCCGCACAAACGCGAACGTGTCAAAAAAGTCGTCTAAACGACATTGCGTGCGGCGAGGTTATCAGATGATATTTAGGTACAAAATATTATAAGACGACAACTTACTTACTAGCTTCTTACCGTAAAGTGGGCATTACAAACACACATGATTGGTTATAAGAATCCTTTCTCATCATAGATAGGTATGCATGCGACTCTACAAGTGTATGTGGAACATTAATATTATCTTGTCAATGAACACAACGACGAACAAGCTCTTAGAGTAAATACATAGATATCTACTATTTCGGCCGGATGCGCTCCGATATGGGCACTCGACATACATAGCTCCCAATTTTCTATGAACACGCATTTTCTCCTCAATAATAAGAAGCCGATCATATAATATAGCAGCCGTATTATTTATGTTCTTAGTCGCCGTTATTATTCCAAATGAAGAAGTGTTTTTTGCGCGTGCACTTCCGAATAGCATATTAGTAGATATTCACGCTCTAATGGTGAACATACAGCTACTTTTTACTGTAGTTTTATTAGTTTACTATTTAGTCACTTTGTATTTTATTGATAGATCTTTCCATCGACATATACCTAAGTATACCTAAGTTATCGCCATCTAACAACCGGGACGGGAAATTACCTACAAATGGAAGGACAGTAATGAAACAATTAATCAAAGAACAGTTAAATAACTTAATAAACTTATTTAATTATTTGACTACCTACTCTGTGCAATTAACTGGTACGTTCTGCGTGCAACATAATTTGATTTAAGTTATAATATTATAACAGAAACAATTTTGATGAATCTTAAAAATTAATTTAACGTTTTGGGCAAACCACTTTAGTTTTGCAGTAAAATTATGTATTTCAAGAATTACAGTATGATCTGTCGTAACAGTGCACATTTGTGAAATCGTTATGGCAACACCTCGCATCACAGCAACAGGGGATCGGTAAGTTTTTCGAAAAGTATTTAAAATGAACCTTGGTGTGTATTAATACCGGTTACACTTTTTAGAGGCGGCCATCTCAGTCCTCAGGGGTAGCAACGCATTTGTGACCGAATTAGAACGAGACTCATTGAGTATAGTTCTGGGTCGGTCACAGTTGTTATGGCCGGCAGCGGAAGGGTGGTGCTTGCTGCATGCTCGTTTGCTATCTTAATTCCATTAAAAAAAATAACCATAAAATAAAAGTATTATTTTATTTGCACAAACACTTTTATTAACTGAAAATTGCACCTATTTTTAAAATAAACTAACATTATTTTACACACAATGTGTCAAACTGTGTTTTTGATTTCTTCGTGATTACTGTCCAAACCTCTACTGCTTTTAGCTCGGTCGACTCAAACTGTCGAGATACAGAAACATTTCGGAATTAATAAATGGGAATTAAATCAATTTAGGGTGGTTTAAGTGAGATTTGATATGGCCAATAAAACAAACGATTTTTAAAGTATGTAATTTATTTGAAGAGGAATGCTGTAGTCTCCATTAAACAATATATGTATAACTTTATGGAGGATATGCTACACTATAATCTAATTGCGGAAATGCCTATAAAATGGGAGATGAATTAACTTCTGCTATCTAGCTATACAAACCGGGTCCGACAACTGTCAATGTCAACGATTTAGAGTAGAAGAAGATAAAAGGGAAGTTTAATTTATTTTCATTGTTCGTTGCTATCTATCTAACAATAAAAACATCTTTAATCACAAAATGTAATACAAACCGGTAAAGTTCACAATATCAGATGAAAAGATTAGTAGATGGAAACTAGCGTATCGCACTATATCTTTATTAACGAAAATCCGCGTGAAATGAATATCTCAGTCGACAAAGAAATCCATAACTGTACCAGTTATCTACTTTTTGTATCCAGTCGGACTGTTTATAGTTACCAGGTACAAATTTGGGTAGATGGCTGGCTTACTGAACGGATTCTGAAGTAGAATAATAGGTTGTCGTGAGTACCTACCCGTTATTCATCTTCGAAAATTCTAAAACATAATTATAAGGTACTAACTTTACTAAATGATATCATAGGTATTTTTGTTTTCAGGGATTCAAGATTACCTACCTTATTAATATTAAAATTCATAAAGTTAAGTTTTAACTTCATCTTCAACTAAACGTTCAGAAGAGTTTACCTACTTAAATTGAAACTTGTGAAATAGTTTGATTAAGAATTCATGACCACTCGAAGTAGGTACATAGTATATTTATAATAAACACCAATTTAAGTTACAAATTAGACTTCAAATGAATATTGACAAACAAATGGTTAAGGAATAGGTACCTACAATTACTCTCTAACAAAATAACATTTTCGTGAAAGACAATTTACATGCGGTGGCATGCGGGAATGTCCAATAGAGATTTATGCCGTACAATTTAGAAATTTATAGCCAGTTCCTCTCCGTTATGAATGTCTGTAACTGACACCGTTTGTAGTTGCGTCTCTAAGCCAAGCAGTAGTAATATGTATGCGTTATAGTAATGATGCTATAAGTATATCCGTTCAATAATGAACTAAGCATTGAAAATTGTAATGTAGATTACATTCCTGTCCTGTTAGAACGACACCTTTTGTATTTTGTCTGTTTGGGCTTGTGGATCTTTTCTGTCCGTTTGAGTTTTATTGTATACATATTTCATTGCTTATATCATGCTGTGTGCAATATGTACACATATGGGTGCAATATGTATACATATATTCCCACGAGAACGGGATCCACGCGGGTGAAACCGCGGACGGACCGCTAGTCTAGGTATAAATGGAGTTTAGTAGATATAAAATCACATAGCTAACCAATGTGATATTTTTACTTAATAAGGGCTTAATAAGAATTGAGGATACCTAAATAAAATTTGGGAACAGCCGACAGTAACTCAATTGCTATGTCAAATATAAAAACAAAAAGTCATGACTGTTGATGTTGTTGATAGAGACAATTTAACTTTGGTCCTTGCTCCCCGGGGCGAACTTAGTAACCGATTAGTTCTAGAGTCATTAGCCGGTGACGACCACAACCACATGACAGTAAGTGGTAACTAGAGTCGTGTAATAAGGATGTTTTTGTAGTTTCCATTGTGTACGGAATTGGTACCGTCGCAAAAAAGCGCCACCATTTTGTTTTTAAATAGGTGTGGTGTTGTCCGTTTACGTATCATAATTCTAGGATGGTTAATACACAAATGTAGTTCGTTAAAAAATATTGAATTCGATTGAGGTATAGGTAATAAGAAATAGGTTATCTACATAGTCAAGATTAGTAGTCGGGATTTTACTAGCAGTAAATAAAAGGATATTATGCCAAACTTAACAAAACCGAAATATCCTTAATCCATACCTAATCTCACCAAATATAACAATAACGTAAACCATATACCTACCTAATCTTTCACGTAATATCGTTAAAGTTATCGTTATGACATTTAAAAGTTGGTTAGAAAATTTAAATAGGTACATAAAACTTCTCATTTATCCAATTACCAATAAATGATGGGCATAGAAGACAGATAAATTATCTTTTCTTAACAATACATTCAAAAGTACGATGTAAACAAAATAATATGCATTTTAATAGTCTGTAATGGTACGGACAAAATTAAATAGCGTATTGTTTACACAATGACATTACACAATCAAATACGAGTAGAAGTCAATCAGAATAGATTGCTCATTCCATTGTCCTTAATTAACAGCGAAGGAGATAAAGTGAAATAGTATTAATGAATCAATATTAAGTAGGTATACATTAATATTATGTAACCTTTAATCAATCCCAAAATAATAGTATAGTATTTTCTGAAAATCATCCTTTCTGACATCATAAAATTTTAACGCATTTAAAATTTTATCGCAGAAAAATGTGGGAGAGAGATTAATTATTTATACTTACACCAAAATATAAAAATAAAGAATAATTCAAAAAAGTTACCGAAAAATACAACGGACATTTGTTAGCCACACAAAAATATGATAAGGAACATAGCATTAAGATATTATTGTCAAATGCACACACACAACAAAACATGTAGGTCCCTAAAACGATCTAAATATTACGACAATTATGTTTGTTACGTATTATGATAATATCATGAAGCCCTGTGCTGTGTTATACGAGTATTCTACCGTATGCGGTCAACGACATTAAAGCACGGTATACTTATAACTATCATTGAGAACGATTTCCTTACGTTTAATACCCGGATAATTCTACCACATATCGATCCAAATTGGTGACCCGAAGTATATTATTAGGCAACTAATTTAGGAAACTAGTCGCATATTAAGTTCGTACGGTCAAATTGTAGGTATGATGATTTGGGGTTTTATGTAAAAGGAGTATGAAATAGGTAGGTACCTACTAACTTTTTAATATTTTTCTTTGTAGCTACTAGTTAAATATGAATGTATAATAAACCACACTATCTTGAATTTCGCAGTGTTTAAAACTAGTAATTAATTCAATCGTTTATATATTTTATTCATACTGCTTACCATTTCAAATAGCTGTGTTACTGTTTTCGAAGAAAGCTCCGAAAGAACTCCTACGACGAATCCTAGATTAAATGAAAAATAAAATAATTGTTTAACAATCACAGTAAGACTATCCTTACATAGCGGAATTGACTGCGGCGCAGCGCAGCACTAAATTAATTATTAATTATTATTGCAGGCTTCCTTGTCTTTTATGCACCTATTCGTCTTTACAACTCTAACTTTACTACATATTATACTTATACGCTGCGTTTTCTTGCGTCGTTTATTCAGTGTTCTGGTTTTATAGTTGAATGTTATTATTGTAATTGATTTATTTGTATTTGTATTTATTTGTATTTTTAATTATGTATTTGTATTTTAGCGATATACTCCTTGAAATTTGTTACTGCTTCTTCTTCTAGAACATTTAACATTTATATCAATGTTGTATTTCAAGAACTGTTTTTGAAAAACCTACTTAAATGTTGTATAATTTTATCTTATTCATTCAAAGCAAATTCAAGCATCCTGTGTATAAAGACTTGGTCCAGAATTGAAGTCCTGTCTAATGTTCAACAAAATATGTATATACCCGCGGCTTCCACTTTACACAGACCTACATAATTATAAGTACAAACTACATGCCCATTTGTAATAAAAACATAAAAATATGAGTTCGTAGCACTCGCTACTTAGAATATATTATGCTCGTAAATTGTAATGAACCGACTAGGGCCTACTTATCTCTTCGCGAGTTTTATAATGCAATTTTTTGTTTAGTGCTTTTCTCTTTTTACCTCCGACAGTAGCAGGGTGTTGTAAGTTTGGCATGCCGGTATATCTGGGTGTCTGTCTTTTATTTGGCATTGAAGCCCCTAAACAAATAGGCCGATTATGATGTGATTTCTTTGTAAGAAAGCTGATGTTATCGATATGGTTCGTAGCTACAATTTGAGAAGATTTGTTCAAGCGTTTCATCTTTAGGCCTTTAAAAATATTTTCGTCAGGGAAATTTTAAATTGATGAATTAAATAAAATCAGTTTTTTCTAACATTTAATAATAATAATATGTTTTGTTTTAGGAGCGCAGACAGACCGCACGGAGCACGCGTATGCGACTGCGCAGGAGTACAAAGAAGCGCTGGAGGCTCTTCGACGGAATACTGGAGCTGTGAGTCACGTCACTTTAACAGTCATTTTGTATTAAATTACGGTTTATGGTTTTACATTTTTATTGGCCATTAAGAATTGTACAATCAATTAACCGAGAATAGGTAATCTATTTGTCATAAAACAGTTAGTACAGAAAAATAAACGAGTTGTTAAATGTTGAAATGTCTCTACAATTATACAGTTTATACTATGTTTATGCTTAATTAAAAATTATGCTTGATTGTCTTATATATAATCCAACAAGCCAATCGACCTGTTAGGCTACTAACTAGTCCAGCTAGTTTTGACTCTGCTTGCTCGGCAGTGGATTCAATTCCCGGCAGCGGCATTTTATAAAGCTTGTAGGTACACTATAAAAATGGTTTACAGTATTATGTTTAGAAACAATGAAATCTCTGTTTCACCGTTATTAAACAATCCCTAAAATAAGGGATGACAGGTATTCTAAAAAAATTTCTAACGCGGGTCAAGCAAGCCGCGGGTAACAGCCAGGAATACAAAAAATTTACCTCAATATAACAATCCGCGTTTGCTGGATTTTTTTGTATAAAACTACTTTATGGAACCTACATATATTTTTAATCTAGATGTTATAAGAAGTGAATATTATGAGAATAAACCAAGTAGGTACTGGGTAGTTTACTCGTAAATTATAATATTGCATTCATGAGATACACTGATCAAGCCGCACAAAACGAATAAATATGAGGTATAAACTTGTTACTGATAAGCAGATTCTAAACCCTATCTACACATCAATCTCCGTCATTGATCCTTCAATGCAATCCCAATATGTATGCATGGCATTGAATATGAAACCAGAAGTATAATAGGTATACGAACGACATCTTTAGTTGATGGTCTTCCTTGAATAACAGAAATATTCGAGTATGATTGATAGGGTTAATAAAGCTGTTTCTACGTTCACCTTTGCTCGGAGATTGCGATATGAGATCGATCGAATATTATTGATCGATCGAATTTTTTTTTCTTACAACAAAGCATTGCGTAGTAGGTATAGTAGGTACCTACTTAAGTGCGAGCAACAAAAAAAACTTTGATGCTTAGATTGACATTACTTTCGAAAAGCGATTGCAAATCGAAAGCAAATGTAGGTACTTGTCTAGTCTAATCCTAATATTTTTATTTATCTTAACTGTTTTATCATAATCAGCCTTACCTACTGTTGCGCTTCTGTCAGAATGACTGGGCTATGACTTTTAACAATTTCCAAGAAAGGAATATTAAACCGTTATCTCATAGTACCTACCTAATGCTCTCAACACCGTAGGTTAGCTTTGGCTTAGAATTGAAAGAAAAGATGCTTCAAATTAGATCTTTTTAAAGTCTTTAAAAAAGGAGAGCTGTTCTCAATTCAACTTTTTACTGGGTTTACCGATTTTTAATTTTTTTTTCATATTGTAGTAGATGGGTGTTAAGTAACATCTCACGAATAGTTTTTGAGTTATGCGTAATGGTGCAGATTTAATTCACTTGAAGTCAAGAATTTCAGTGATCATGTTCACATTTTATTATTTGACAATATTGAAGTATTTTTTGTTGAAATTCTTTTAAGACTTGTTCAGACTTATACATATGTAGGTCAGGCAGAGAGTGTAGAGAGGTCATTGTAACGCGGCTGATTCGAACTTTGTTGCGGCCATGACAGTGTTTTGTTAAACGCTACTATTGCGCGTATTGGCTAACTATCCTACCGACCGCTCTCCCCGCCTCCTACCACCATTTTGGCCTTAAAATCGACGTCTGCGCAGCCACTCTCGTAGCTCTATGTTCATATCAGCCTAGTTAAAATGACCTTACTGACTTACTGACTTACTGTATAATTATGTATAAGTCGGTGTGGTTATATTTTTTAGATGATACAAAGTTTGTGCATCTAAATGTAACTTAGGTATGTGAAACTTGTGGTATCTATTTATTTAAATAGGTAGGTATAAAATATAACCAGGAAAACCGGTAGCTTAAATAGCGACCTATCTAATTGTCATTTCAGTTAATTATCCGAGAACGAGTGTAACAGGACAAACGGACAAACAAATGTACATTTAAGCGGTTTATAATTATTGTTATCCGTATTGTGGGCGGGTGAGAGTACGGACGCGTTCGTGGAAGCCGGATAATGATAGTGATGTGATACCCGGATTGACGGTAATCAATACGCTCGTTAGGTATTGTAACTAAATGGTTATTGTTACTGTAGCGTGTGAAATGACGTTGTTCTTAATAGAATCAAATGAACAGGCGATGGTGTGTAGTCATCGTCACCTATGGACTGATGTCTTTTAGGCATATAAGTATTATAAATTACTAGCTGGCCGGCAAACGTTGTTTTACCAAAAATTGTTAAGGGTGAACAACCCTTATCACTGAGGGGTATAAAAAATTACCAGTAACCGATTCTCAGACCTACTGAATATGCATACAAAATTTCACTACAATCGGTCAAGCCGTTTCGGAGGAGTATGGTAACTAACATTGTGACAC
>DWJQ01000526.1:0-13929 GCA_018248915.1 Hesperia meskei straton | reverse complement strand
CTGTCCTCACACTTATTAACAAACTAACCAACTAACATTCTAACACCATCTACTAATTGGACTAACCACCCTGGTCCTTAAATTGGGTCTTGTTCTAAGTCGGTCACAATGGCCATGGGCGGCAGCGGAAGGGTGGTGCTACATGCTCGTTTGCTACCTTAATTCAATAAAAAAAAAGAATAAAATTATCACACCAATTATTTTTGTTGAGCCACCTCTAGGCTGTGCCGAAGTATGAAGAACGGATTTAGGTTACAAGGTATCTTCATGGTGCGGAGTTGACACTCAGTCACTGATGGTGCGCCATCCACCTCGACGTCACACTATTCATAGCCTTCGCATAATATTACATCCAGTAAAAAATGTAAAATAAACCGCTAAACTCAGTATGATGAGCAATATGAATGCACAATATGCCCCTATCCATGTGTTTAAGACAATCTCCAAATTGTTAGTCTAGATGGATACTTGATAACTTTTTTGTAACACGCTTTGTTCATACTTTAGAAGGTCTCAGAATAAAGAACAATTTTTTTCATTACTTTTTATGGTACTTACCAACTCTGTTTGACTTCATTAAACCTCTTTATCAATAAATACATTGGAGATGTCCCTGTAATGTAAAGCAATATTATTATAATCATTTACATCCTATTTTGTTTCTTCAATAAAAATATTCTAAAACAGTTAGAAGTAAACTCTACATAATTATCCACCCAAAGGTTGTCTAGAAAGGACCACTGCTTATTGCTTATTGATAAGACTGTCAAATTTCTTTAATTAAATTTATTTCCATTGAAAAAAATGAGTAGTTATGAGACCGAAAGAGATATCTAAATTAAACTTACGTGAATTATTATCATTTAATTTTGGCTGCTTTACTTTTCTGTCGCGCTATTAACATAATATTGTAATCTATACCTATACCTACTACCTATTAGATGTTTATAATATCATTGAGTGTAAATAAATGTCATGACTAGAAAAATGGAGTAATAGTGCTGACAATGTATAAAGTACTTAGAACGTTAAGCTCGACGATATTGGGGCCATCTTAATCAATACAATATCGATAAAACGAAATTGATATAGAAATTAATTTAGTTGATAAAGCCATTAAAATGTAGTGCCAATGACCATTGCCAATAAATAACCACGAGCAATTAGATACATGCGCGAGTTTTGTTTATCTAGATTAAAAAAGTTTTACTCGCTATATATATTTAATTGATTGTGTGACCCACTAAATCTTTGCAGGTTCTCTTTGATTTATTTCCGTATACATGATCGATAAAAACTAACGATCATTTGAGCACAAATGAGTTTGGTAAAACCCACCGTTGTTCTACCCCATCCTAGGTAAAACCCAGCGTTTCTGTACCTTGTTGTAGGTTAAACCTTATCTTACCTTGACGCAAAGCCAACCCGAAGGCACCTTAACGTTTTATTGTATGTATTCTGATTCTGAACGTCCGAGACAATGTCAGGAAGTCGGATATCGTGGGCAATTATTTCCAATATTCGAATGTCTGTTCATTATTGACGGAGCGAATGGCGCAATGGTTAACTCGACAGATTGCTGTTCCGAGGGTCCTGGGTTCGATTTATAGCGAGGCGAAAATTTGAATCATGAGTTTAAATTGAAAGCAAAATTAAGTTTAAAATGAAGTCTGGCTGGTAAAGTTCTTTAAATGTCTGCCTCAACTCTGAGAACCGATCGTGGATTATTGTTAAAGAATTTGTTTACTTGTAAGAGCACTTCACAAAAAGCCGTTTTTCTGCTTCTTTATGCCGTGTCCTATACAACCAGGTGTTCGATAATATTAATAAAGTTATCGATATTATTGACTGTCCTTTGGTCCCACTCACAAAGATCTTTAATCGGGGTTAATTGTTTCGCTATCTTTATTGTTCCGCGTATATTTGGGTTTACTCGGCTTTCATTTTTACACAATCGACTGAATGTAATGTCTTTTTGATCATTTTGGGCAAATCCTCCTGTGGGTGTCGACTACAATAATAATTAACATTTCAGGCCTAACCACGTTTGTATGATATTGCGTTAATGAAATTAAACTGTTTAAATTATCGCTTCACACTCATAGCCCCACACTAGGATTCACTGTGTCATGGGTGCTATGGATAACATACAAGACAACGACACACCCAGACCAAGAACGGAAATTTAAAGCTCACCATTCAAATTTTCACTTCGCTGGGAATCATACCCAGGACCCTCGGAACAGGGATGCGGTGTGTTAATCATTGCGCCATTCAGGTTGTCAAAATTATAATGATTATAATCGTAGAATTGGAGTGGTTTAAGTAAAGATGGAGTATGCCGTAGACCTCCTCAATGATAAGGAGAGACGTGTGGAAATAGTTGGTTATTGATGGGTTGAAACCAAAAGACATTACCTGATCATTCAATTCATATACTTAAGAGCTTAAGACAGATTATTAAATTCTAACACGAAACCAAACAGATGTTTTTTTTTGTTAATTTATGATCTAAAATTTGAAGTGCCATCCGTATCTGCGTAAGAACGATCTAATCTAGGCTATTATGGCTTTCAACGTCTCAACTATTGTTTTTGTTGCATAATTAGTTAAATATAATTATATTTTAAGCCATTTAATGCAATAAATCGCGTAATCCAACGTCTTACGTCGTACTTACAACCTATCTAATCTCGGTAGAGTCACCCAAGTTGTTATGACATCAGCTTCGTAATATACTTGTCTTGCAATAAAGTTCCCATTAAGCGGGTAGGTTATTACACGTACCCTACGAAGAACATTAAGCTCTACCACGCTTATAAATGCGAACTTTATTACCATCTAATAAAGATTATTTTAATATGCTTATTATCGCGGAATTTCAAATAATTATAGAGGTATTCAGGAGACAGCATTACCATAAATTACCAAATTAAAATGCCTCGCCGCTATCATGCTATAAAGTCTAGACTATTGGTTTCATTAGCCTATTAAATTTGAAAAAGAATGTTGAAGTTATAACGCTGCTACAAACTGCTACTTTGGTTGTGATAAATTGCTTTTAGAAGTCCCTCATCTAAATTAACATTTTTAAAAAACCTGAAAAAAATGCCGAAACAAAAAATTATTTAAAATTTTACCGCCACTCCAAAATAATCTAATTTACATACAATGAAAATAAAAGAATATTTTATAATAACATAGTAGCACACGATAAGAAGAAAAAGAAGGAGGTTTTCAATTCGACCGTAGGTAGGAGGTATATCTGTTCATAAATGTCCGTATATGTATGTGTTCATGGATTTTCTCGTCGTTATGAGCTATGAGCCAATTACACCAGTTACCTCGTGTTTAAGAAACTTTAAGCTTGATTATTTTTACTTTTTAGTGACGTGAATTTTACACCTATGTAGATGGGTTGAACTGAGTGCCATCTGGTGAGTAGCTTTTGAGTTGTCTCTGCTTGGCGAATTTTTTTTGTATAAAACGATAATTATTATTACATTTTAAAAACTTACTCCTACCCACTTTACTAAATCCGTCAAATTCGTCAGTCATACACAATCGCAACAATAACCTACCTACAACCGAGTATTTAGCAGTACTAGCAACAAAATACGGGTACTGCCCGCTTTCAACTTATCGACCTACACAGTCGGCCGTGATCTCGAGTGGAACAGGCAACAAACAGGGTTCATGCTCGTTCCGAGAAACAGTAGCGTTGTTTGGGTGCCAGGCTGTGAGCGACCATTGTTCTACCGGCATCCCGCTTGCGAACATGCGCGTACGCACGTAGCGAAACTTAGTACCTACTTACTATCAGGGAAGTAATGCTTTACGCGCTTGAGCGAATTGTAAAGATAAGCGTTTCACGATTATTATTTTTGTTTTCGACGGACTCAGTATTAAGTAGAGGATATTAGTATTATGTATTTTGACGGATTAGGGATTGTAATATTTGTAATGGCTGAGCGACTCGTTGGCTGAAGTTAAGGACTACGCACATTATAACAACCTGGTAACGAACCAACTAAAACGAAAGCATACAATTATGATCTTTATGTCTTCGTTGTTATGGTTGAGTTTCGATGTTATACGTTTTAAAGTTATTTTTCTTTCTTGGCAGATAACGTGGTGGTGATATGAGTGTTAATGATGTCCACTTACCATCAGGTGATTCGTTTTTCTGTTATTTACAAGAAAAAAAACACATTTATCGTATACTAGCTTACCCACCAGACGTCATTCTGCAACATATTTATATTATTAATTAGACACCCTCGCTTCAATTCGGGAAACTTGTTGTTCCGCTCCTTTTGGTGTAGCGTTTTGTTATGTCTGAAATTCTGAATATTGTATACCCTAATATGTAATATAATATAGTATGCTGGTATAAATTATTATTTAAAGAAGAAATATTTGACTGACAGTTTTATTAAGGCCGAGGTTTCTCCGAAGCTATATAAAGAAATCGTCCTTTCATGACGTAAGTGTAAAAAGTTGTACTGCTTTTAAAAACTGTCTTTTATTTTGGAAGTACCTACTAGTTACGAGGTTTTTTCGAAAGTGTTAAGTTACATAACTAATAGTAATTTAATGTTGATTAATTATATTACAGAGCGTCAAGTATTTTGAATGTTGGAAGGCTTAGTTTCGAAACCGCATGCATTTCATATATTATGTCCAAAAATGATGAGTGAGGAAATGTGAACATTTCCAAAAACATTCATTACCCAGATTCACTTAAAGACTCTCCGAATCAAATCATTTACTTTATTTAGGTATTATGAATACACTTACGAATGTCATTTTTTGCAATAACTGCCGTACCGCCATTCGAAAAATCCTTAGCTTAAGAACATTTACTATTAACAATATAAAATAACAATAATTTCAACACAGTACGTATTGTAAGTTTAAAATTTTATTTAAACCTGTCAACAAGCCTATTACACAAAATTTTATAAGTGGGGCTCGCAGTATTAACAAGATTGTTTACTTTTTTAACAAAACCATTACGATATGGCCTTCGTTGCCCCGTATAGTGACCAGACCATTAAAGCTTCAAGGTTGAAGGAAACATTTTGGTGGAATAAAAAATGTTTAAAGTACTATTCTGTGTTCAAGTTTGTAAAGAGTGACTGTAACTTTCAGGTTTTAACTGTGTTGTAGGTGTTTGTTAGAAAAATGTTTAAATTTTTAAACACCGCACACATGAAAATGAATATGTGAAGTGTAATGTTTGTGAAAATGGCCGACACTGAGCATGAGATGAGATGAGATGAACCGCATCTGATGAGTAATCATCGCACATGAACATCAAAAACACCATAGCCATCACTGATACTCCAAGGAAGAAGGGAGATGAAAGTTTAGTGTTTAATACAACAATGAAAAAAATATTATCGTAAGCGTAAAAAATTTTTCATCTATACTTTGAAATAACTAACAAAAAATTATAACTGATGATATGATGGTGATAATTACTTGAAAAACAATATTTCCCCCTTTATTACATCCTCGTTGTAATAGGTAGTAGGTTAAATTGTAGCAAGAGTGGTTTTAATAGGTAGATAAGTTTAAATAAAATAATGCGTAAAAAACCTCGTAAGTAGGTACATAGGTAGGTACGATATTTTTGGAACTGAATAAGTAGGTCTTTCGGTTCGAAATCTAAATTGATTACCCTGTTCATTGCGGTCGTCCTGCAAAATTTTGTTAATTAGATCGCTTATAGTACTAACGATGTTTTCTTTCATCAAAGCAAATGCTAAATAAATTTTAATACTTACGCTTTTATTTAAAGTGCTGGCAGGGTATACATTAACTTCGAATTCTTCGAAACTTGGATTTTGTTTTTGTTTGATTATATGTGATTTTTTCATCGAATTGTTACATCTAATAAATTATTTAGATGTAGGTTTCTGATGCTATCTTGTCTAAAATATTTAAGGTGTATTTTTCAACTCCAGTAGCATGTAATTACGTCGTGAGTGATATCATCTTATCAGTTAAGAGGTTTTACTACAGTGTGAGTAAACAGCTGTTATCAATCCAGGTCAATCGGCTTGATATCAGCGGTAACGATTTTAAATTACAAAGTGTCTATGAATTCTGATACTAATTTTTTGTTAGTCTCTATTTAAATAGTCTCTTTAACGCGTCTTCTAGGGTTAAGTTGAGATTTAGGGTAAATACACTCGGTCTCTAGGGTTCGTAGTACACTGAAGTGTCACTTGGTTTCATAGCACAAAGGACCGATGTACTTTTTGAATATTACACACATTGTGTTTTTAGAACGCCTTATTGAAGTGTCATATTTTCCCACCTATATTCTGAAAGTACAAAATATTAAAACAAGTGGTTTTTCTATACGTCACATGCGGGCTCGCTACAGGCTCTAATGTAAAGATCCTTAACTTTTGCCGTTTTTCATTCGCTACAAATTATTATATTTAAATACCGACATACCTACATGAAATAGGATTTTGACGTTCAGTTTGACTATCACGAGTACACGTACATTTATACTGATATCAGATTAACCTAAGGAACAAGTTGAAATCCGTAATCGGTCTTTAACTTTTTTTCGTAAATGGGTTATCTGTTAGTAAACATGCAACGAACAAACAAACAGTTTGAGCAACTCGAGTGGTATTACCGACCTATATAGCCCATGTTATCGTTATGTACGGACTGCTTGGAACCTGCCGCGCCTACACTTGAACTCTGATTGAAATACGGAAGCCAATAAAGCAATCTCACTAGCAACCGCTAGTTAGCTAAGCTAATTTTGTAACTACTAGTACACGCTAAGCGGGGTTTACGATGGAGATTGCAATAGGATTTTTTAAAGTTAGGTATACTTTGTTTTGGGACATTTGGGGAAAATATGAGAGTATTTTTAAGATGAAAAAAGACGATGAGTTAGCTGAGAGTTGTGACGTACGGTATAGAATCTTTAGCTATCTTTTTCTGTTACACCAAAGACCTTACCTACTTGAGATATAAATACATATAATACACGCATTTTATATATGAATCATTTAGAAACAATTGTATGAGAGATCATGGGTAAATACCATGACAATTTGATGTCCGGATGAAACAAGTGTAAACAAATCTTGTTATACTTAGTTTATATTGATTGATGTGGCTCTAACTAACACATTGATTGCTATGAAGAAAGTGTCGTCTTTTTTCAGTTCTTTCTTGGGTATGAGAGCGAGCAATTTCTTTTCTTCTCTTTGACTGCTGTGATTGATTTGGCGCTACTGAAGTCCATAGGCGTGTTGATTAGGTACCCTTTGTTATAAGGAGGCTTTTCTTATAATTTGTAGGCTATTGACATTAATATTATAACATAAAAAACTCACACAATAAACCTACCTAAACTCCAATAACACTAAAAAATTGCGATGATATGAACAATTTTTTCGTAATGTCATTTTATTATTCTATGTATTAGTTGTCCAATTATCGCGTTGAAATTGTTGAACCAATTTAAAATGGTTTTTTTCTAAAGATTACTTATACATATATGTATGAGTTAGTACCAAAAGCTGACCTGTTACATCGTATGATTTGAAATCGATAAAATCGATTGGATACAAATTTTCGTTACATATTGCAATTGCAATCATTGCAAATGAAGTCATCACCACGGACTAGTTTAAATGAAATCTTGACTTGACTTACCTTAATGTCTAAATTGGAATCATGGCCGTCATCTGCCAGTATGGCAACGAACAAAGCAGTAATTTAGTATTCCCTCTTAAAATCAAATGAATGAACGTTCTATGTAGGTCGATCCTATTGAAGGTACTTGAGTCGTAATAAATGCGTGTTTGAGTTTATAAACATTGTATAGATGTCTGTGGTGTGCGCTTTATCTATTATTAATAGACCTGCCTCAGCCGTATGAAGTGGTTCTTATAAATCTTCATTGAAGATAGACATATCGACATCATAAGCTTTGATGCAAAAACTGTTTATAAGACGACATTAGGGACGGCTAGGTTTGTTCTATTGCAAGATGTAAGTACTTACTTACATTACCTATCTACATTATGATCTCAAGAGAGAGTAAGTAAGTAGTAGATGAAAAAAGTAATGAAGATTTCGTAACAGAAATAAAGACGAATTACATAATAATATCTAATAATACAAGGCATGACGGAGGAGCGTATTAAATAATTATTTTTTTGCCTCGAAATGAATTGCTTGTCGTCTGGTCCACATAAATTTGAGCGACATCCGATGGGAAGTTTTTGAATTATCCTTAATAATGTATATTTGATGTATGTAATTAACGGTCCTTACCTCAAAACTTTTGCATGTAAACTCCCAAAAGGAATGGAAAACGCAAAACATTACGGGGCTGAATTTTGCGATAAATTAGGTATGAGAAGGCTCGATTTTATTAAACGGTCACACGGAATGGTACGTGGTACTTCTTTACATAGTATAAAACAAAGTCGCTATTTTTGTCCGTCTGTTTGTTTGTCTGTTCGTTTGTCTGTATGCTTAAATCTTTAAAATTACGCAACGGATTTTGATGCGGTTTTTTGTAATAGGTAGAGTGATTCAAGAGGAAGGTTTTTATGTATAGTACATGCATATTCCCACGAGAACGGGATCCACGCGGGTGAAATCGCGGGCGGACCGCTAGTAATCATGTAAACCGCACTTTGTCCAATATGCTGCCAATTTTGCTATCCGTAAAATAAAAACCGATTAAGCCATAAAAATCTGTCGCAATAACATACTTATCATACGTTCGGAACGAATGCCGAAGAACATTGAATTACTCTACTTATTGGTCAGGGTTGTCACTAGTACTTAATTTTATTATTATTACATGGTTATCGGACCACTTCGAACACTTAAATGAGACCATTAGTTAAAGTGACGGACAGGAAGATAACACTGTAATTAGTTAAAGGATATTTGAAATTTACTCTTATTTGTTGTAATGGACATAATTATTATTATGCAGGTAAAATTTGATCTACTTTAAACAAAAAACTCCCAATTAAAATAAATAAATACCTACATGCAATCGTTGGACGTGAAATGTCATTGTCAGTGGCTCCATTATTTAAGTGCTTACATAATTATTACATGTTTATTTTGTCAGGTCGGTAACAATAATGTCGTGATTTGTAAAATAATTATGTTTTTGCTCTTTTTACAATAAAAAATTGTGGTTTATTCCTTTGACTGGCAATATGTCGGTGATACCTTCGGTGGTGATTATGTCCTTTGATAAACACTTACCATCAAGTGATTCGTCTGTCCGTTCGTCGGTTTTGTACATAAAAATACAGTAAATTATAAATTAAGAAATAAAATTTACATAATATTCGTAACGTCTCCTTTGATACTGAAGTAATTAAAATTTTACTAAGAATATTATGCTGTATCGACACCGCTTCCATAACATATTGCCAATATATTGAACGATAAACAGATCGGCAACAGTTATTACTTTAGTATGTTAGTAACCCTGCAAGATTTGACCAGGTGTTTGGTTTTTTGCGAAGTAATAAAACAAGTTCCGTTTTAATAGCATATAAATAAATTATTGAAGAATAACTGTACTGAATCCATTAAGTCGGGGCCACTCAAAGTGTTTTTCGCGAGTTCCTAGGGGTTTGTCGTTTAAATTGTAGGAGTTCACGGCATGACAGTAGGTTCACAATTTCCTGTTATCAGATATAATTCAGCATAATTTCATTTACGTTGAATTAAAATTCAAATATTCTGCTGACTGCAACTTTATATGTTATTGTAGGACATTAACTAACTATATCGGTATAATGAAACTCGGCGTAGCAACACGTTGAAAGACATAACAAATAAAAAGCAGCTCGCAATCCTTAAAAATATTGCCCATCGTGCCAGAAGATTGAGTACCTATGCATTCAGCTGAACATCCAATAAAAAATAGTAAGTGGACGAGATTCACTGATCTTGATAGTTCTGCGATTGCTTGTAATCATATGTTTTGAAGATTTTACCGACAGGATGTTATGTTACCTCTTGAGCTATTTAATTTGTTTTTTTTTGTTATTATTATTAAATTAACGTAGCAAACGAGCAGACAGAAGCTGCACCACCCTTTCGCTGTCGCCCATGACAACTGTGATCGACCTAGAACAAGATTCAATTTGGGGAGGGACCAAAATGGTTAGTCCAGTTAGTAAGAAAAATGTAAAGTAAATAAAAGGACTTGCTGGATTTGGGCACAAAATGTTAGTGATACCTACCTACTTAGTTCTGTTAGTTGTTGTTGGTGCGTATTATAGTCCAGTAAGTTATATTGTTCGTCAGAATCTAATTCTAATTTATGCAATGTGTCTTTGAAAACCCGATTGCTACTCGCTTCCATGGATCTGTGTTTTGATTTTCTTATGGCTGAGGATTTAGGTACGCCAATGTTTAATAAGATTATGCAATACGTATCATAAGATATTAAACATTAAAACATTAAGCATTTATTGAAACGAGTTTTTAATGTTTTGTTATTATGTTTTTAGTGATTAAAGTCGAAGTGATAAGCGTTAGAATTAGGTCTGTCTCAAAACTTGGCCCTCTGTTACGGTTATAAAAATTAACTCGATAAGGCATTGGTGTAACTTTTAAGTGTGATTTTCTTCATAACAACTCCATGGAAAGAGTTTAAAATAGGTAATTATAACACATTACGAAAACCAGTTTTGTCTAGCTTAGCCGCTTTGGTTCTTCAAATTGCAAGGGGCCGTATTATGAACTCTTAATTCCAGACAGTTTACGTTTACAACGTGTGGGTAACAGAGACAGCGCCTTATTACCTGTAACGTACACGTTGTGATTATCTCTAGTGGAAAACACCATGTGGTGAACTCTAGGCTATACGAATAACGAAATAGGTACATAGGTACATTAACAAAAACCGATAGATATGAGACATTATAGTGACTAATTTGTTTTTCATACGTTCCTCATTGGATTGATTGTAATCTAGCAGATACTAAGCTGCAATTATGCAAAGAATTACGCGAAGCGAATTGAATCTAATCGGGAAACGGCGCATGGCTAATGGTACTTTAGATTCTACGTAACATCAACAAACAAGTATGGTCTTACGTCGATATAAACAATAAGCTCTCCAGAGACGAAAGAATGGTAAAACAGCCTCGATATTTACTCAAGGGTATATAAGTATATCTACATACATTATAATTTATTGCGTTACTTATTTAGCTACAAAAATCAGTAAGTACAGAATCTGTCACAACATTAGACAACAGCCCCCTTATTATGAACTCTTAATTCCAGACAGTTCACGTTCACGCTGAGCTACTTTGCTATACATGCGTTTTACATTCACTAACTATATGTACCTATTGATACAAGATACTTCTTTTTAATCGCGTCATAAATAAAAAAGTTATGTAAGTATAAAAAAATTACTCCTAATAATTTCTGATTGTGCCTACTAATTAAATGACTAGTTTCCCGAAGGGAGCGAGGGCGGGTTTACAAGTTTACTTATGATTTTATGGAATTAGAAGTACATACTCATACAATTTCTTCTTTGCAGATCCAATAACATCTAATCTAACCGTCATTATGTGGTATAACGTCTACAAGGTTGCTGGACTGATATTTCTCGGTGCTTTGAGCAAAGGAGAGCTACCAGAAGATGACTTCAGGATAATAAACAGACAAGGTAATTTTTTTTTCATAGTGAAGATAATTTATTATACGCAATTTATGAAGAATACCTACATATATAACCTTAATAAAACTAGAAGTACATTATAGAAATGATATTTCCGTAATTGAACTTTAAATTCACGGGCATCAGTTAGTATTAAAGATTAATTGATCTTGCGTATAAAGATATTCTGATATGTACTCATGATCACCGAGAAATATACATAAAGATTGACAAACAAGACGAGATTAATTGCAAAGTAACTTAAAATAATATCCTACATACATCCTCGTAGGTTAGTTGGCAGTGATCGAAGCGAAGTGAGGAGTCCCCGGTTCGAATACTGGTCGGCATAGCGGATATTGGCAACAGATAAAAGTTTGATCTTGGATCGTTGGTGTTAGTGTTATTATGTTATTTGTGGTGTGCCACCCGTGACATGGAAAACAACAATAGAATTCAAATTACATTGCGCTTTTCGGCTTGAATAAAAGTATTTTTAAAGTCACTGAAATAGTGTAAAAGTCAGTAACTAGATCATAAAAGCGCCTGTGTTTTTGGAAGCTCGACTTTTACGTGTTTACGGGAGCTTTATAGCTACGGGCGGTGTTATCAAAGACGTGTTCCCGATCTGGACGTAAAAGAAAATTATGGCGTTCCGCGACGAATCGATTCTTTGACGCTGAGAGCAGAAATAGCTTGGTCTTGGGTTCCGTGACGGATTATCAAAGGGAATAAAGTGCTACGGCGGTAAAATCCGTAGAGATTATCATTTGGGTAATAATTAGACAATACAATGTTAATTTCTTTAAATATTGTTGAAGGCAATAAGTTACGAAATAATGTATGTAAGCAGTTCTACTTTGTCTTTTTTAATACGAGAACGTGTCTTTATGTTTTGTTGCTGTTGATGTCTACGGGTGACGGTGGGCATTATTAAAAAAATACTGCTCTACTTTTCTTGCAATTGTTACCAATGCTAAAACACCGATTCATAGGTAGGTAAGTTTAAGGTGTATTAGAGTAAATATGAAAGAGTTATATGATAATAAACTCACATAAAGTCATAAACCACGAGCATTAGGTACAATTTATTTATCTGCTAGATAAATTACCGTGGTCGAGAATCGAACCCGGGACCTTTTGCTCACAGGCAAAACTGCCGGAAATCTGCCTTTCACTAAGAATATAGGCATTAAGAAGGTAGGCAGTTGTCCACCAACGGGGCTACAAGGTCGTCTATGAATATCAATTTCTCATTACTACCGTGTAATGGAAAACTAAAATTGGAGCGTCGCGCGTCGTCGCGTATGGTCACTGCAAATAACTTGCAGCAGGTTTTATGTTGCATGCACACGTCTCCTGTGGCTCGCCCAGCGTCCGCCACATCCGTGCCGAATAGTGTAGGAAAGGAACGGCCCTAATTTTAACCTTAAATTTTTAGTTAACAGTTAACCTACCTACACTTTATTGAAGCATTAAGTTTGTCAATGATGTTTTTTGTAAAATAAAATATTTTTATTAAATTTACTTTTTGTAATAGGCTCACATAAAATCATCAGTAAATCGTTAGGAAATGTTTAAATACAACTTTTCCTAACTTTTTCCTTCCTATACTGTGGCTCGGATCTGGTGGACGCTCGGCGAGCGAAGATCGGCGTGTACAATGTACATGCAGCTTAACAGGAAGACCAGTTCCAGTGTCGTTTGCATCGCTGATTAGCGATAGACTCATTTAGCGAACCAATCAGATACTGCCTAAAGGTTGTCCTATCTGGTGCGCTTTAAACTAATGCTGTCTATAAATTCAGCAGATAAACTAGAATAGATTATACTTATAGCAGATCGTAAACTGCGCTATCGCAGCACTTCATCAATTTCTTTACGAGGGCCGTTCGTGATTGGGTCTTTAAAGACGTACCTCCTTATAGCCTGCTAATCCGCGATACGGACATGACACGTATTGGCTGTAAATATTGGCAGATCTTTGTACCATTGCTGTTTATGAGTAAGAGAAACTGGACTGGTCTATAACGTTGCAGGGAGGATTTGTTCCGTCATGCTTAAGGTCCACTGGGTCTAGTTATCAAAATGTCTTAAAGTTTCAAAGCGCCCAATTGTGTTATTATTACGTTACTTGCGAATTACTTACCTACTCAATTTATAATTCACTCACTTATATTTTTGTCTGAAATTTTCATGATTTATTAGAACAAAACATAAAT
>DWJQ01000525.1:0-13936 GCA_018248915.1 Hesperia meskei straton | reverse complement strand
TAGTCCCTTTGAGTCTAGTTCTAGGTTGGTCACAGTTGTTATGGGCGGCAGCGGAAGGGTGCTCGTTTGCTATCTTAATTCCATAAAAAATAGAATTATAGATATTAGTTTCTGTTTCAATTTTAGTAATAAAATAAGTCGGTCTCAAAAGCATAAACACGTAGGTAGATATTTGTGCGATGTATGTGCGAAATAATGGCTTCTATAATTTACTTATTCTCTGATTTTTCTATAAGGAGCTTCTGTTGACAAATGATGCAGTGAAGTTAAATTTACCAGCAGTTCTACATTCGGTAGCTCAATTAGTTATTATTATTACAATCGTTAAAACGGTGACGCATGACGCGTGACGCGCCGCACGTGCGACGCACGCGACGCGTTAACGAACAACGTGTGAACATGAACTTGAACAATTAGAATAACTCAAAGGAACAATTAGGCGATCAATCAGCATGTGAAATACAAATATAACATTTTTTTGTGTTGATCAACATTTGTTTCAATCAATATATCGACGGAAGAAAACAAAAACATCGTAACTGACAAAATACAATTCACTAAAGCCAAAAAAACTTTTAAGAGCCAAGTTACATCTTGTGGTTTGTAAGTCCTATGACATTTGTTTTGATCAGACTTGATCAGACCTGTAAACAAACTGGTGTGTTGTGCCAAGTGACAGCTTTTATTGTAGCTCGTACATTACTAGTACATACTACCTTACTTGGAACGGAGCTCTGCTCTGACCATGTGCAATTAACACGGCTCTATCTTTCACATAACCATTTCAGACTCTTAACAGTTATTTTTAAATCGTATTTACTTATTTACCTTTACATAGGCTGCTATATTTTATACTGTGATAAGTATCGTTTTGAAGATTTGAGGCGCCCTTCCTGCGAGGGTACTAAAGAGCAGGTAATCATCGGTTTGAGGGTACTTCCCGTTTCAGTTTTACTCTTTTGATTCTTTGTAAGTAGGTATAAACAGGAGAATCGTCGCGGAATTCAGGGTTGTTCCATACATTGGTTTCGTTTTAACGTTCACTCTTTTTAACTGACGAAACGAATGGCGCAATGGTTAGATAACATACCGGAACGTTGTTCCAAGGGTCCTGACCTGATAGCTGGCACTTTTTTGGTTGCAATTTATAAAACTGGTTGACCAATAAGCTTGCATTTATTACTGGGCTCAGACAATGTATTCCCAATGAAGTCACGAAAAATCTTACATTTTTTATTTTCTAGCTTCCGTGGGTACCGTGCGATAGGGAAGTTCATTCCAAAATAATGAAACACAGTGAAAGCGGATTTAGGTGGTTGAAATGGAATTATATAAAAAAAATTACATCACAAAATAAAATAGTAATCTTTGCACTGATAATGACGAAGGTATAAGCCCTTAATTTGTGTCGTCACTAATCGGAAAATGACTGGGTTGGGGTTACTTTTTACTTTTACCCTTTTGACGTACATTAGCGTCATTGTGACTGATCATAGGCACTCGTTAGAATGACGTGTGTCACGCACGTGCAATATCATCCTCTAGCTAGGCCCTAGTCTTATACTGTTTAAGTAATTACGTTGTACGTATTTCTTAACGGTCTCTAAAATTTTTTTAATAAATGAAAAAACGATACGGACCGATTACCATTTTTAGAGGCGACTTAGACTTTTTAGTCTTCAAAAGTGGAGTGTCTTATTTATGACTGAATTGGAACAAGACTCTTACATAATTACTAAATTATCTAGGTATTACCTACTGACAGGGCTAACCAACTCACCATCACTAACAATCTCAGCCCCAGATCTCATAGTTAACCTAACGAAAAAACATCAAATATTAATGCTTTACTAGGTAATTGGATTAACATTCTCAATTTGAGTGCTTTTCTGGATCGGTCACAGTTCGTGTGGTATCTTGGATTCCCAAAAAAGAAAACTTCCTAAATAACTTAATTTGAGTATATCCTACCTACCTAGTTTTAGGTGATGCCTATGACTGTTATCCTTGTGCGACAACAGTGTCCACGTATTGTCAAATGATTCATTTGGCTTGGCAAGAATATAATATTTAAACCTAACACTTGTCTAATATCTTTTCAGTTTTTTAGTAGTAAAACATTACACGCGCATTATGGAATAACAGAACTTAAAAACGCATAAGAAATCCAGCGTAAATCATTTTTATGTCTTCGCCGTCCACTTATAACGGATTTATGTCATACGATCGCTGGGGTTAACAAGGGTGAAGCTTTCTTTACGGTACATGGCATTTAAAATATTGAGACGCAAACAAACTAATAACTGAAGCCATATAGAGGTAATGCTTCTCAAGAGACTTAAAGACAATGTGTTGATACTACGTTACTTGTGTACTATTCAATAGCTGCTACAATACAATAAATGCACTTAACTACCTTCAAAAATAATACAGGTTCTATTTCCGACAGCGGATACCTTATTGGCTGCCATTGGTACAGCTGATTGACTCGTGTGATAAAGAACTTCGTTCTAAAATTATTGTTAGCGAATGGGCTAAAGGACTGTTAGCAAGTGATCAATGCTACCTATAACATAATAAAATTGCACTCCGCTAGGACGAATAGCTTATCTAAAGAATAAGGAAAACGGGCATAACCCGCATAACTAACGAAGTTTAGAGAAAGTGCTATATAACTTTTCCACGAAGTAATTAATTTCCACCTTAGGCGAGCTATAATTCACACCTTTAGATCTCCTCGACAAAATAATCAGAAAAGTGTTAGCTATTATTATTAAGTTAGGTAATTTAAATAAAGAAACAATTATTTACGACAAAGATACAAATCTCCGAACGCAGATGCCATTTTATCGTGTGTATAATAAGTATCACATTTAACATTAAAATTTCGACTTCCGGTACCATGTTTGAAATTTTGAACATGCGAGAATCCTCGCGTGTATAATTTTAGTAATTTTCAGCCCCGCTGACGAGGAAAATGTGATGTTTTGAACTTCAAAGCTCAGTCTGAGCGAAGGGATGATTTGTTTATCTATCGTATTGTTGTTATGTAACTGAATTTATATTTTCTTAAATTAGTTTGTACTTATGTGGCTGTATGATATTTCAGTTCGGAGTTCAGTCAATGCCAATGTTTGAGTGTTAAACAAGAAAACAACCTTAACAAAACAACAAAGTTTCACAAAATCAATAATTCTTTGATAAGCTTATTTGTTATGCAAAATTATGTATAAATGCAAAGACATTTTAATCATTGTACTTTAGCTTAGTTCTGAGCTCGGAGTCAAGTCTGAGCGTAGTAGCCGATTATACTTGACATAAAATTACATTTCCATCGGAATTAAAGTAATATGCAAAATTCTAACTTCATAGAGTAAGACAATGTGGGACCTATTTTTGCGATCTTTCGTAGACATAGTGGAAAAAGAAATAAAGATAAGATTTATGAATCCATGTCGCTAGTAGCATCAACAACTTACGTGTACTAAGAAGACGATTAAAATCATAAGTATACTTGCCCGACTCGGGAACAAACATTTTTCCGTCGTCATTTGAAAATTATGTATGCCTGTGACACACAGGATACTTTCAAGCTAGGACAGTAAACTAGCAACAATCTTGACTTAAGACACGAGCTTATTAACTTCCTCATTAATTAACTGCCTAGCCTATTAAAGTTAGTCTAGATAAGATAGAATCAGAGTTACTCGCTAGCTAGCTTACTAAAATTGGTTTAGTATCCCAGCTTGAAAAACTAGCCTCGTGTATCTCAGATAGGTATTGGATGTTATTCCAGTTCAGTTTCCATATAATATAATTGAACGCAAACAACAGAACATCGTAACCAGCATTAACTGTTTACAAATTCAATACACGAACGGACCAGCGGAACAACAACAAACGCAAACAGATTTTCGAGTCAAACGGGAGCTGATCTTGATCATAATTAGCGTGTAAACGCTGATTTGCATTTAGATTACGAGCTACATTTGCATGCACTTGCAATAATTCAACCGGCATAATGCAACCGAATCGTTAGATTTCTGATAAGGGAAAAGCAACCGTACGCGCGTGAGGTATCAGAGGCGTTCGAAAGGGTTGGTTCGTGTTGTGGAATGTTTAAGTTTCCTTCATTAAAGCGTAGATAAAGTGCTTTGTAAGATACAGTATAAGTATTGTCTGGTCGACAAACGAGGCATCTGACATTTAAGTTGTTATTTTGGCCACAGGTACTACGTAAGGGCAAAGCCATCACGAGTTGGCAAAAAGGAATACAGATGCCCATAATAGGGTTCTACAGATGTCTACCTACCAGCTTTGGGACAGTGTGAGCTTGCAACCTTAACCCAAGACATATAGTGGGACAGATAAGTGCTAAGAAGGTGATCATCGATCCTAACTCTCACCGTCTATTTAGCTTGATTTAGTCCATTGATTGTAAGCCATTGCGCCGGACTAACCATCCACTAAATTTATGACGTCACAAGGGTTGCATTCAAACGTTAATCTAGGTTGTTATCGATGTCCCTGGTTTAGGGGTTAGTTATCTGGAGTGTCAACCCTATGGGGACTACTTAATTGGAACTACTGGACATTAAGTCCTAAGCCTTGGGGAGTGACAGCGTAAGATATGTTGTCCGTACTGAATTTACATCGGCAGAATTTAATTAAAGTAATATCTTAAAGTCTTGCTTCACTTAGGAATGATTCTAGGAAATAGGAAGCTCCTGAAACAATTTACGATGTATCATACGAGTATCTGTTCACTTATAACCTCGTACTAGGAATCCGTGCTCTCATAGATTCGGGAAAAACAATTTTGTGTGATTTAATGTAATTGCTAGAAACCGAACACAGTACAAATGCTAATTTAATGCTAAATCAGTTAACCATTGGACCACAAGTTCCCTATACGCACCAAAAACCGGAATCAGAAAAAAATAGCGATACATGATACGTGATTCGCCGAAAATGTAGAATTGCAGCGCTCCGCTGAAAACAAATTTATTATCTGTACTCATAGTTCAATTTAGCTTGCAAGCAAAATTCAGCTAAGACATTTTAAATTCTTGCCGTTCAACTGCAATGTACCTTAATTACAGGAGTGAAAAGCTTGCATTTGTGTAGGATGCAACCAAACGGAATTTTACAACGTGAACCCAGTATAAGAAGATGGTATAATAATATTCTCTGGGAGACAGGGCTCTCCGCATAAGTGTTTCCAAAAACTTATGGTCAATTAAACAATTATTATTATTTAGTAATTTCTCCAAAGGTACGCACAAAATGAAAACGAGAACCAACAAATTATTCTAGGAAATAACATGATCCTCATAAAATTCCAGACTTGCCTATACTCTAAGGTCGTAGCAAGAGGCCTGCAGTACGCGTGTCGCGGAATTAATTGCAAGGAAGAGGATAACACTAGACTTACGTTGCACCAACACGGTTTATGACAAAGAATAATGGATCCTGCGGGAACACGTCTTTATTAAGAACTACTGTTACACTCTACCAGGAACGTGTTAATGTTGTATTATAGATGTTACAGATAACTATTATTAATTAAGACCAGATATATTTGAATTGCTGTTACGCTTCTAGGTACAAACAACTGCGATTAGAGAACAAATATTGGTAGATAACATAAATACTAGCCTGACCCCGAATTGAACCTGAGACCTTCTAACTGTCAGATTCATTACCTGAGCTATAGGGTATATTTTACTTTCTAAATCTTGACTCACTCATATTTAACATGAAATCAGTTAGCAGAGAATATATAAGTAAGGTTCGTCAGCTACGAATAAATTCAGTCATATTCCACCCATATGACGATAAACCAAGGAACGGACGCTTTTCTATAATTCAAACAAAATGTTTTGAGCAAGCATCATCTACAAGAAAATAAATTCAAATGACGATTCATGCACCTTCAATTATACAGAAAAAGTTTTGACAGATAACCTTATTAAACCTTAATCTGAGTAATGTCTCAGTTCGTCACATTTCCGAGCGCATTCAGAGTCCCCATTGATTAGGGCCCCGTCGAAATTATCTGGACGGGACCCAGCCAGGCCAGTAATGCATTTTATTGGATTACCGCCTTTGATGTCGCTAGCCGTCTTTAAAGGTAATAAAAGTACGTAATTCTCTAAAGGGAGCCTGTAAGACGGAGAATTTGGAAACTTAAAAAGTGGAATGGCCAATAAGGACGCTTGCTAAAACGTCTTCCAATTTTCTTGTACTCAGGGCTCTTGATTAAATTTGGAATATTAGAAGTATCTGAAGATATGTATTTTTGTTAAAGATGTTTATTTTTATAGGAAGGGAAGGAAACACTTTAAAATGCATAATTTGTTTACGAATTAGCTTCTCGTTTATAAATAAACACGAAGTTAAGCTAAATTGATCAAAGATTTTAATAGGTAGGTACTAAGTCGTGACAGTGACTTTTTTAACGGATTTCAAAAATGAAAGAAGTTCTCAATTCGACTGTGTAGGTACGTATTTTTTATGTGTACATCATAACTTTTTACTTAGTGGACTACTCAGATAATTCTTTTTATTAAAATTTTCTTCTTCTTTTGGCCATAATATAAAGAGCCACATCTGATGAGTAGTTTTTAAGTTAACTGTACTTATTAATTTTTAAATCAGTTATTTTTTGTTAAAATTCAAACTATGTAGATTTACCGAAGTCACTACGTCCACGATAGATGGCGGTCGGACATTGCACATTATTTTAGTCTACAGTGTAGACTCTATACAATGTATCTATACAATGTTGTAAATTAATTAAATTAATGACTAAGTATTATTAAATTAATGTTAGCACCCACCGAGGCGTTATTGTTTGGTGTGGTTAAAGCAGCGGTCGCATAAGGGCACATTTTTTTACTTAGGGCAACACAAGGACCAAAGGAATGATCAGGGCCCCTTGGTTTCTATGATACCGGTCGTGGGCCGCAATTTCACGGCCTAGGGGTTAAAGTGTAGCCGCACGTGTGAAACAACCCTAAAATCTCATTTCAACCGAGTCTGTTTAACACTGTTTGTTTCACTGGTCATTGTTCGTAGTTCCAATGAAATCCTTTCGTAGTTGTAGCGAATTTCGAAATGCACTGTTATCTTTTGTTGTTCGGCTGCTTTGCATCTGATTGACAGCGCCGGGATTGTTGATAACGTTAATGGTGATGGGAACTCGAACTCGTTTCGGATATTGGTGGTTTTGGTTATCGCTCTTTGTTCTGGTTTGGATATCGTGTGAATAACCTTTAAGTCTTAACGAGCCGCGTTGGAAAAATGTATTTTAATTTTATTTGTGATTTAATTGAAATAAAGCATGACGTGTACTAAATATTAAACAAAAAAAATCTTAAACAAAATAAGGATAATTGCTTTTAAATACACCCAGCAATATAGTATATAATAATCTCTTAATTTTTTTACAGGATTATTTGTAAATTACGTAAGTATGTAAATGGTCTTACAATTTGTATGATTTTGAATCAGGCTTTTAATGGTGTATAGTTATTATGTAAGATTTTCTTACAATACGTACCGACTATAAAAATAGTATATAAACGATTTCTGCGAACTTCATAATTAACTCTAACCTTATTGTGTTAGTACGTTGTAAGCCGTAAGTTAAGTCAAGCGTGTTCCTACTACACCTACCTATAGTTAGGGCTGCTGCTTTCTTAGAATTTTATAAATACTGATATTAATAAACTACGAGATTAATTTCTTTGTTTATGCCTATGTTCTAAGCTAAAGGTATATTATATTACCTCTGTGTTAAAGTGATTTTAAGTACCTATTTTCATATTTACTGCTCCTATGTTAGACCGTACACAACAAATTAAATTATTGGACTAAATAAGTTCCGTCCGATTAAAGTGTACATGTTTTTCAAGAATGAATTATACGTCTTTTCAATTTTAACACTCTTCACCATTTAAGGCCAATATTGCCCTGGCAATGGTGAAGTGGCAAAATAAATTTTTCTGATTTTTGACCCGGACTCCAAAAAAACTGTTATTGTGAATTCAAAAAATTTAATCGTTAGTTCTTTAAAGGAGAGTCAAAAGGCTCTTTCTGAGTAAGTCCGCTCAAAATATTTGGATTTTACTGTCTCTTTCCATTTGACATAATTGTTCTAAAGCATTAACGACCCTGTAGCCTAGTTGGTAGCGACCCTGCCTGCGACGCGAGGGGTCTCGGGTTCGATTCCCGGCCGGGGCAGATATTTATGTGACAGATAAATATTTGTACTCGGGTTATGGGTGTAATTGTGTTATATGTGTAGTCTATGCCACCCACGACACAGGTACCTAGTAGCCTACTGCGGGGGTATGAGTGTGTTAGCGTTTTATTAACATAATTATTTGTGTAAAAAAACAAACGAGTAATTACTATTTGCCAACCCTGTCGTAGCAGCCAGGGGCGCTACGTCGCGAGCAGTCCTCCGGCCTCGGTATTACGTTTCCTTTCTTACCACCCCTCGGTCCTGTTTCTTTTCTTTCTTCTTTCTTCCAAATCTTATCGTTGCATTGATTCTTAACAGAAGATTAATGGCGCAGCACCCTCATTAGTTTGGACGGGTGAGATTTTGTGTTGCTATGTATAGGAATTAATCTGTTTTATTGCAATTGTTTTCAAAGTGTTGTGTACCTACCTGTTTTCTTTTGTTGTAGCGATGCATTGAAGATACAGTCAGACAGTTTAATTAACCACTATAGTCGGTGGGGCAGGTGAATGAAATATGTTTTCTAGCTTCAAGATTCCTTCTATACATTCCTAATATAGCTTTATAGAACACGCAGTCTGCACTCAGTGCATAATTCCATCATGAAAATTGTTCTTAGTGAATATTAAAAATGGTAACTTGACCACGGTTAAAATAATTACTTACCAGGTTGTTTTATAATATTTTCATAACCGAGAAAATTTATATTATAATTCCATTACGGCTTTTTAAATGGTATTTGTAAAAACTTCCAAACTTAGTTAAATGAGTATTTTACCACGAAACTAAGCGGAGATGTCAAAAACCTTTGAGATTTAATAAGCCCTTTGTTGACGTGGAAAATTTGATTTTACGAGTTAAATTTCGTAATAACAACAAAGAAATTTTCAGGCTTGCTTTATTTGTTCCGTTTGTGGTTCATTTTGCTTGAGATTTGTGATTGTAAGTAGGTATTTGAATCAATTGTGGTGTTTTAATATTATTTGGTACACTTTGAATCCTATATAATTTACTTTAAAGTTTAAAACAAAAGCATTGATTTGTACAAAGTTGAAATAGCTAAGCTAGCTAAGCTGAGCTATAACCCGTTAATGGCCCACTACTGAGCACGGGTCTCTCCTTATTACTGAGGAGGCCTAGAGCATACTCCACCACGCTGCTCCAAAGCGGATTGGTGGAGGGAATGTTAAAAAAGTTGAAATAGGGTTAAATTATTTCATAAGATCTGGGTTGGTTCTATTTAGTAAGGATCACTAAAATTATACCCTGCTATTTCTTATTCTTAAGATTTTTTACTGTCATTGAACAGTTACAGCTTTTATAAATCTCTCAGAGGCAGCAATATGTCTGTGGCAAAATTAAAACGCGACACTAAATAACTAACTAACAATCTGTATCCCAATCCTCGTAATCTACAAACTAACCAACTGCAGTTTTCATTCTCACACCTTCTACTAACTGTCTTCAGAGCCTTGTTTATTAGGTCTTATGATCTAAAACCTATATTGTACATTTACATGTTTTAGACTGTAAACCAAAATGGCTTTTTAGATATAAATGAAACCTTTGTTATACATCACAACTTTTTACCACAGTTTAGGCGCCAGAGAGACCGTTTATTCACAAAAACCCTCCAAATGTTTTACGTCCAAAGTTGAGCATTTTCTCTCGACTGTATGCATATGCAACGGACAAAGTTTGTTGACCACAAAAGGACTGCAGAGAAGTATGGTTTATTTTCTAATTTAAGTAATAATTAAAAATTCTGGAGCATGAGGAATTTTAACAATATATATGTACTTAACATGGAAAAGACATAATTTTTTTATATTTCAGGTCTATGTAATGAATAATACAACCTAAATTAATGCTTTTTGTAGTAGGTATCGAATGCAATTCAAATAAAAACCGCTACACACTAGGATTCCCTGTGTCGTGGGAGGCATGGACAACACACAAGACCTTGGTCCTTACACACCCAGACCGAAAACGGAAATTCAAACTCATCATACAAATTTCCACCTCGTGGGGAATCGAACTCAGGATCCTCGGAACAGCGATCCGGCGTGCCATCCGGGCCGTCAGAAGAGGATATAAATAAAAAACCACTTAGGACTTCTTCGTACTTATAAATAAACTAGTCAATATAAGGCAAGGCAAGGCTCGATTCGATATAGCACTCGTTGAGTTCCACTGAAGTTGAAATGCGAAGCTAAGCAAGTTACGAAAGAAAAAAACAAAGAGAACGTTGGCAGTTAACGCCATTGCACTATTGCAAGTCAATTTATAATACAGCTGTTTGAACTTGTTAAGACTTGTAAGCGTTCAGGAAAACTTAGGAGTTGCATCCAAACAAGAAAGAAAACGCCGCGCAAGTTTCTCTTTTCATGTTCTTATAAGTACGATATTTAATTTATACTTTATGTCATGTTGCAATAAGTATGGTTTTATTTACACTTTGGCTCTTATTGTAACAATACTTATTGTAATATTACTTGTTATATTTAATTTAACTAAAATATATTCTGTCTTAAATCAGATCTGTGAATTAAAAATCACGTAGGTACCTATGAGAAATAAAGCAAAGCACATAAAATTTTAAGCTTCGAAAATAAATAAACAAATGTTGTAATTATATGGTTGCCTCATACAAAAATACTCAGTGTGTGGTATTTTCATATTACAGTGGCTAAATCAGCGGCCTCCGTTATCGTAAGTGACTATCGTTCCCATAAACTTAATTAAAGACAGACCGACCGTTACTTATCGACACTTCTGCATGCATTCAAAGATTGGTATATTATATCACCTAATATGTTTATACATATTGCTCAGATAAGAATGTACCTACCATAGACTATTGCGCACATTTACGATAGCAAAGATTTTTATTCCCGTAGTCCGACCGATATCATTGCACTACAATGACATTAACAAAAGTTACGGAATTGCTTTATTTGAAAGGAAAATAAAATATGTCGTTTATACAAACGAAATTATATACAAATTGTATTAACTAAAAATTCTTCTGGATGTATTGTTGTGAAAATCACGTGGAAACAATTTTTTCAAGTCATTATGTTTGTAACTCACTTACATTAATGAATATAAATTCCTTGCCTTTATAATTCCAATTCAGACGTCACTCCGCGACAATTCTCAAGTGATGTCATGTTTCTATTTTTTTTCCAAATCCTATTATCTCTATAGGGGAGCTCACACACACCGCTTACCATCGTAGACAATTTTAATATGCCATTTAAATCGTTTAAACGCCATAATTTTGGTATATAATGAAATATTGTTAATAGTATTGTTGGATAAAGAAAGGGTTTCAAAGAATACCTAGTTCGATTCGGTTTGATCTGGTTTGTTCGGTGTCGGGTTCGTACTCGTTCTCTGTTTTTCCAGTATCTATCCACCATAATATTCGACGATTTTCTTGATATTTATATGTAGGTACTGAGGTCACTCGCACTGTACGGGATCTTATTATTCACTTGATTTTGACGTGGTTTAAAAGGATCTTGCAACGAAATCGAAGAGAAAGTACCTAGTTGAACTAAATAAAAAAAATAACAAATTACTACATAATATTATTAACGCAAACTTATTGAATTGACTTATAATTGTGGCAAGTGTGAGTCTCCCTGAGAATTTTAAAGGCGCCACAAGATAAATGGGAGTACTTTTCCGGCAGTCACGCGTTTTTGTTTGGAAAATAAATTGCTCCTCGTAGATTCCATTGAGTGGTGAGAGTCCTTATTGTAGTTTATCGCTTTATTCTGTAGAGAGCACCAGTCATTTTATACAGAGTATCTGGGCTGGACATCAACTGGTATTTCTATTATCAAGATGATTGAGGCCGTTTACTACGCTTTCTGCTTCGTGTGGACTTAGATAGGACAAAAACTGAGGAACTTCTCTAACGTATTGCCTACAGTGTATATTTTTTGCGTAGTTTTGCAAATCGAGTTAAATGAAACTCAATAGATTAACTCATTTTATTTATTTTTTTTTGTTTAAGAAACTTTATTGCAACAACCTATAGCTAGGTGTACAAGGGGTGGGCTTAATGCCTATTGGCATTCTCTGCCAGTCAATCCATGGTGATGATGAGAGCAAGTCGGTAGGTGACAATAAATTGAACGTATGCAATTATAATAATAACAAATATGATTAAATATTACACTGTAATATTACACACACAATTAAATACTATTTTATACATATATAAATATCATACATATATACGCAATTATATATTACACTATAAATATATAATTATACATACATAAAAGTGTAAAGAAGATGTGTATATGTGATAATGTGTCAATTTAAAGATTCTCGTCTGTAATTTTGCATGTGTTCCCCATGAAGGCAAAGGTTTCATATAATTTGGAGTTTTAAATCAAATCACTATCCTGCTAATATTATAAATGCGAAAATTTGTAAGGATGTACATATGTGAGTGAATGAGTGAGTGAGTGTATGTGTGTGTTTGTTGATCTTTCACGCAAAAACTACTGAACGGATTTGCATGAAACTTAGACTTTGCATGAAGCTTAGACATCGGAATAACATAATTTGTTAAAATTTATAGAGATTTTTGAACAGACTGGTCACCCGAAGCGAAGCGGGGGCGGGTTTACTAGTATATGATATAGGTAGATACCTAATTTGGTTAATAAGTTAATATGGTAAGCCTTTCAAGTAATTCATCAACATAAAGTTATCTTTCGTTTCACCTACAATATTTTAACAAGAATGTGTTGAAAGTGTATCTTTCGATAGAGTCATAATAATTGTGGACGGTGTTATTTCAACGCGTTAATATAGTCAGATAGCCTAGGTAGGTACTTGTTTACAACTTTAGTAATGAGTTGCCTCAATTTTTTAGTTAAGTAGTTTAAAAAATGCATTTTTTATCTAACATCTTACGTGGAGCAATTGAAAGATAGAGATACTGCAATGCACTTTAAAAATGGTAGAGTCAGTTCTGTCTAAAGTTCTATACCCTAGACTTTTGAGAATAAGGAATTGCCATTCCCCGCGAAAAAAAATATATATTATCACTTGTGCTCACAGTTTAATTTTGCTTGTTAGTAAAATTTATTTACGTATTAGGTATTTTTAAATTCTCGCTCTCAATCTGCAATGTTCTTCGACCACAAGGATGGTAAGTTCCTCGATCACAGAGATGGAAAGCTAGCATTTGGTGATGTAGCTGGTATGGAAGGCAATTATAATAAATTCCATATTGCCTATTGTATAACGGTCCTAAATTCTTAATTCATGCGCAATGGATTTTCAGCAGTTTTTCAAGGGGTACAACAACCATAACCACTTTATCCAATGCGCAGGTTGACGAGGGCTAACCCTACTTGTTTAATGCCATGAAACCGTGCCCACTTATCAAAACAAATTGCAAACCACGTTGATGATATTTTCTAAGAAATGCATAATTCCAAAGGTCGGTCTGCAGCTACACACACTGCAATTAACTTGCTACTGGATTGCAATAAAGTCACAACTCCAGATTTGATTTATTACCTAACATTTATGTAGTAGGTTGGTACCAAGGATGTTTTAAATATCTAGATCAGGGGTCGGCAAGTACTTTTTGGTGGGGTCCGATTACAGTGCGAAAATTTTACCGAGGTCCAAAAATTAATCTTTGAGAAA
>DWJQ01000524.1:0-13941 GCA_018248915.1 Hesperia meskei straton | reverse complement strand
TAAAAGTTGTCAGATCGATCTGCAAGCGAAACTAACCTTTATCACCTATGAATCTGCAAACGGCATTCAACCTTAGGATGGTAAACCAATTCTTTGGCCGACCGTACATACAACAAAATTTAGGTACAGCGTTCTTGGTCGAAGCATTTCCGTGCCTAAATATGTAATCGTAATTCGTAGCTCTTACCTACATTTTGGCATTCTACGAGTAATAGTAGGTACCTTTTTACATCGTAGCAGTGTGCGTAGACCGGGCGTAATCCGCCGGAGGCCCCAACGGTATCGGATAGATCGACTGCTGCTAGCCTCTGGGCTGTGCAGTGCGCCGGTATACAAATGGACCTTTTACTAAGCCATGTATGCGATAGATCCATATATGTAACAAAAATGAAACTTTCCTGTCGTATTATTGTAAACTTTAACATCGCGGATGATTTATAACGATATTTCGAAACAGTCTCGCCGTGACCATACCTTTGTCGTTCATATATCGGTGTAAATAATAAAAATGGTGAGTACCCGTTACAGTTGAAAACTTTCATGTACCTATGCATCCTATTGGCACAGTCTAATACGGTATAGGTACTTGTGAAAAACACAAACTCAAGCACGAGTCGCCGAGAATTATATTCCATAGCCATTCCCCGCTAAAAAAGTACAATTTAGCCGGTAAGTAACTTAAGGAATTCTTAATTCTCTCCGTCAATCTACGATGAACCTTACTCATAAGGTCAGAAAGCTGGCATTTGTGTGGGACTGTGTGTGAATAAGAGTATAGCTATGGAATATGACACAGTGATAGAAATATCTATCATTTTTAGAATTTTTTTAACCGCATCCAACTAAAACTACTGAATCCGTATCCGTAGGTACCTAAGGTTGCTGTATAAACAATGTCAATTTTGGAGTCCAACATCCACGCAAATTAGTTATGGTACATCTAAGATTTCGAAACATCGACTTAGTTATTTAATTCTTTCGATTTTTCCTCCCAATAATCATTCCACCAATCCGCAAAATTACTCCACACATGGTGTGGAATACTAAAGGCGTCTTCATAAGGCATAAGCTCTAGGCCTCCTCATCCCTCATCATGAGAAGGCCTAAAGCATACACCACCATCCTAGGTACTCAGTATTCCGCGTGCTCAGTATCGGGCCATTAATGCGTTGATGTATCCACTTCGATTCCTGCGCCACCAACGTATCAGTCAGCCTTTATGTTCCATAGCATAGGCGACGACTACACACCACGATAAAACCGTTGCTTTGCAAAAAATACGAATTTCAGAGGATTCGAACGAATTTGAATAGAAGTTCCTATTCAAATTATACTATACCTATACCTATACTAACCCTTTATTCTTTCCCAAAACCAGAGGCAGTTGGTCGGACACCGCATATCGCTAAGGCCAACGCGTGCTTTTATTGTCCGTTCCCGGACCGACACCCCCACTGCCTCAGGCAATCGTGCGCGCCTAACCGGGTCTATCGCTGGGAAATAGAACACTCTGATTTGATCAAATCCTCCGGGATTCGATCAAATCTCAACAAGTGATGCAAATGTGGATTTTTTTTCAATACTTTAAATTCGATCATTTATTTTGGGCTGTTGATGAATGTGTGTGGTGATGATTTGGTGACACTAATTTCCATGGGCATACCTGTCGCCCATTTTCCATCAGATACCTCGTCTGTGATTTGCGTTAAAAAATGTACTGTATACCCATCTTATTCAATGTCATCGCAATCAACTACGCGTTGTCAACCATTTATTTGCAGAGAAACTCTTTTTAATAGTTTTTTTTAAGAAAATTAAATCAACAGAAGTTTTTCTGATCCAAGTTAAATCTAGGTTTAAATTCATACGTGTGCATTATGTGCCGTATATAAAATAAACACATCTAGGAATAGCGCGGACGTAACGGAATTTCTCACAACGGAATTCCATTGTTCTCTAACATTAGATTCCACCGTCAGCGACTTTTACTAGATACGACTGAGTTTGGACAGTATAATTTTAGAAAAGTTATATAACTTACTTCAGCTTCTCAAGCGATAGTTATTTCTATGTTATTTTATTATGTTTATGTTTTCAAGAAAACATAAATGTTTATGTTTATGAAAATCATTTGCGGAGCTCGTCCTTCACTGGGGTATTCGCGTTTTTAGGTGAATATGAGTGAGCGGCCTCCCTAATCTGACTATGTTATAACAGAATCACTAATTTTATTTATGACACATCAAATTGATTTCAAAATGAAAGCACTAAAACATCACGAATTTAATAAAAAAGTAATATTAGAGTTTAATTCATCGAAAAAACATACATTTGGAACTTTCTTCAACCATTTTCTAATAATGCAGTCTATGGTTACAGATATTTTAATATTTATTTGAAATGAAAAACGTCAAATTGTGCAATTTAATTCATAAATGCGCCACTCCAAAACGAGTGAGGACAAAACGTACTGGACAATAGGACGAAAGAAATCACATCGATAAAATTTTAATGCCCGCATAAAAAGACTATAAATTTGATTTACGCGGCCCTACCCCGTAAAAAGAGGTAATATCGAAAAATAACATGAGATAATGTTGGCTTACAAAGTGGGGTCGCTGGGCGGGTATAGGAACTAATTACATCTGTTCACTTCAAATCAGGTTTTGTCACAATTAATTTTAGGGTTCATTTTGTCAATTCATAGCTGCCCAATACCCTGTAGTTTGTTTTACAGATCAAAATTTAATGTTGTCACCTTGTACCTATTGTTTAATGGAAAAAGGAGATCTGCAAGAATGGTGTAGTTGCTTTAGTTATATTTAGGTAGATTTTTATTGGACGGCACTCACTGGTTTTGAGTATGCTCTAGACCTCCTCAGTTTTGGAGAAAGCTGTGCTTAGTACTGAGTAATTTATGTGTTGAATTGATTACTTACAACAACGAGATTCTTTGCCCTTAATCATTTTTCAGACAGAAAAAAGTAAACCGTCATCATTATTCGTTCTCCGAAACTATACCCAACATTTCAATACCTATTACATAGAGTGCCGTGGAAGCATGAGTACTAAACGCAATCAAGGACGAAGCCTGCAAAGCGAAGAGTCTCGCGTTCGATTCCAGGCCGATCATGACGATGATTAAGTATGAATCTTGTGTTTATTATTTATTTCTGCCTTTAGCGTAGTTGATTCTTAAGTTATAATTATTATTTTAAACGAATTCCTAACTAAATTTCCTTTTAACAAAACTTTACGTCATTAACAGTGCATCAGTGGTTGATATGGCTCTATATAAAATTGTTCTATACTTTTATGTATCTTTTAGCATTCTAATGAAACTGTCTTTATCTATAAACTAGTAAATCCGCTCTCGCTTTGCTTCGGGAAACCAGTCCCTTCAAAAATCCCTATAAATTTTAACAAATTATGTTATTCTGATGTCTAAGGTATATTACTGCAAAGTTTCATGAAAATCCGTTCAGTAGTTTTTGCGTGAAAGAGTAAATATTTCATTTCCGATATACACCGTTGCGAGGTCCGGGACCCTATGTTAGATGGACATTAATTATTATGGAAAAATCACTACTATTTATGCAAAATTTACAGTTCAAGTCATCTCAATTATCTTCTTTAAAATCTATTACATTATGTTTCAATTCAATATGCCTTTCATTTTGAATTACCTATTCTTTTTGAAATTTTTACTTCAATAATGGTTTCAAAATAATATCGCAGACAATTGCTACTACATGATTTTATTAATACCCGGTAATAAAATAAGAATGTTGGCCTCAGATTCCACATTTTGTCGAGAGGTCTAGGACTGCACTATCGCAATGACTCATTGGTGTAATATCAAGTCACTTAGAACAAGAAAAGCTAATGTTGGCTGTGTATGATTTTTTTTGTAGAATTTCTCTGACCATTATTTATTACGCAAAAATATTTTAATGACTTGAAATTTAACATAAAATAACGATGAGTCTACTTTCTCTACTCGTACGTGGTAAAACTGGTAAAATATCAGCTTCTAGTAAGTACCGATATATAACTTACGCACACACCACGCTGTTTAAAATCATGAGATTTAAACACTATGTATTTCAGTAGACTTTACACCCGATTAAGTGTAAAACATCCCTTAGCCGATATTTGCGTTGGAGCGTGCGGTCGGGTCCGGTGTGGTGCGGTGCGGCGTGGCCGCAGCGGTCGCCGCCCGCTTAGCCCGCCACTTGCTTTGTATAAAATAAGATACACGATTCGCTACGACCACATTATTGCACTTTTATATAAATACGAGTAGAACTGTTGTACACGATTAGAAATGGATTTATCTACGTATATTTTAAATATTTGCATTTTTTTGTTGGATTATTTTAGTCGTAGTCACATTGTAAGTAGGTACCTATAACTAAAACTGAAACTTTTAGTGGATTTGTGTATGCAGTTATAAAATAGATATAGGTTTATATTCAAGAATAGCTTTTAAAACGAAACAGTAATAAATATTATAATTAACCAAACTACCTAGTAGGTATGTACTGCAATAATAGGCACCTAAAATATTGTTACTATTGACATCTAAAACAAAACAATATTATTGTTAACACTAAACCAACTTACAAATTATAGAAAAAAATATTTGTACAAACTTACGGCAGTAGATATAACTAATTCCAATGAGGGTCGCGGCAGAAACACAAAATGAGTAGAAGAGGCCACTTAAAAAGATTGGCACTCAACGAACTGGCATAATCTATGCAAATTACGTCAAATTAGGAGTCGTCAACACGCTGCGCCTTCTCTGCGTAATTTGGAAGGCAAACCTTCCTTTATTATTAATATTTATTCCATTCCTTCCGTCCGAACCGAATCAGGAAAAAACGTTAAATCTGCCGAAACACCTACTTGAAATCCCTAATGAACCGAATAAATAATATGGGGGCATCCAAGTCGGAATTAATGTTGATTTTTTTAAATTATCGAAGAGTGGTTGACTTTTTTTTTTATTGATTACAACCTCATTACAACGCGTGCACAATTTACATTAAACACGTAATTAATTAAGTATATCCCATGGAAAATGTAACAAAAAGAGGACTTCGATGAAAACCAGCAGTTACGGTTCGATGCAGAGTGTAGCCCTAATCTGTCATGTGGTATGATTCGAAAATCAATGGCCGGTATGGTTTAAGATACTCCTAAATTGCATTAACCAGGTAAATTCTACATAATTATTACACAGACAGAATAAATAAGTTTTCTTTCTTACAAAATTCTTTGAAATCAATTGCAACTTGCCCAGTATGTCATACCTACCTTATTATTTTTACAACAATAGCTGTTATTCAGTACTCATATATATGTAATTTCACATTTAAGATAAATTTTGCAGGAAATTATAAATTAAAAGTATTTCAGTATAATTACCATATTTATCTACGGAGGCCATTACTACAAATCGTAAATATGCCTATTACTTTTTAGATTTTTTGCTAGTTATATCAATTCCTCCAATATCGGCATTTCAAAGAGAAACATTTATCGCATACTGTTTATTTATGCAAATTATAACATGAACTGTTATACTTTATTATCGGCGATCCTTTTTAACGGTAATAGTTGGTACCGTTGTACCTTTTTTTACGAGTATATTCTCCTATTCAGTACTTGCACAATATTTACATATAACTATTGCGAAAGCCTTCTTAATGGGCGTAAAAAATGTTTTACTTTTGGGCTCTACTTTTTAACGATTGTAGAGCGTCGTCCATTCTACTTTTACCTAAGAATAAAGACATTTTTATAATGCTTTCAAAAAGTTTCGCACTAAACCGTTATGTGAAAACGCGTAATTTTAGCGGCTCTGTTGTAAAATAGGTTTATTGCACGTTTAACATGGCTCACCGCACTTTGGTACAATAAAAAATCGCATACCATTCTGTACATTGTGAATTGTGATCCGTTAACAACTACCGAACTATATTAACCACATATAACATGCCATCAATTGGCAAGGCATCCTGTTATAGTAGGTATATCAATGTTATAGGTACCTACTAAGCTGATTTTATCTGCCTAATTATAGGTAGCTAGTTGACATTATAACATCTATATACCTAGATACATAACTATAGTAATAATATGACGATCGAAGTCTATTCTCTACTTAACCTACCTACCTAGTACCTACATAGAAGATTATTGGCAAAATCGAATTAATCGAGATATGCACATGTTACAGGTATGTAGAAACTTAAAAGGCGGATATAATTTTAACTTAAAGGTCTCATATTATGTTTCTCTTCGGGCTGTTCTGATTCGTAAACATAATTTTGAATTTCATTGAATGGCATTGTCAAAAGTGAAAACATTCTGGTGTCCATTGATTTTTATTAAACTCGTCCGTGCTAACTTATCTAAAGACATAGATAGATAGGCAGATTATAAAAAAGGGGAATATTGAAAGCGGAAAAGAAAATATTCCAAATACGAATCTAGGGAAGCGAAACAGCAAGAAACGGCTAGCCGAAGATAAATAATATCGTAAATCATAACAAACATCACCCAAGCAAAGGGTAGCTGGGAGCAATGACCAGTAGTGGAGTACATAATGCGATTTGAATAGTCCCTTAGAATAGTTAGGTACGGAACCCTTATCTACAAACGCAGGGGTTAGGAGTTATTTAAGTCATCGCGGAACTTGTATCGGGAAAATAACTGGAAATACTAACACTAACTCTGTCCTAAATCGGCGAAGCCAAGATACCTATATGATGTCAGCCCGTACATTATTTGTATTTAATTTTCTTCCCCACAGAACTTCTAAATTACTAAATACAAAGAAAAATGAAGCATCATTGGAAGCGTCTTCATCATCCGTGGGTTACCCATGGTTACTTGAGGAAGCGCTTCCATTATAGGTCAAAAAGCAATAAATAAAAAACGTGGCTACAGTATTTAGACTTTTATTATTCTATTCCATAGTCGCATTACAGTATTTATTAAGGTTTACCTAACTTAACCGGATTGACCAGACAAAATTGGGAACCACCTTCAATTAATAACCGTAGCAGATCCCAAAATAGAGGGTTACTAAATAACAAACATCTTGAGCGTCCCTTGCCGGCCGAGCTACCAAGTGTTGTTAATTGGCGCGGGCGGGAAATTGGTCCGCTGTGCGCTTCCGCCGCGTGATGACTGCTGTGGATGGGCCGGCAAAACCGTTTAGTTGCCGTGCCTCCGTACGTACCCCTGGGTTATACGAGATTCGTAGCTACGATGTAGGCTGTAGCGCACCTTTAGTGCACACTCGTTGAGCATACAACGACTGAAAGTTTCCATGTAGATAATTATATCTATGATTTTTATTACGTAGGTTTAGATTTTATTATACGTTGTCGTGCAACATTTTATTTATAATTTCAGGTTTCAAATGGCCTATTAAGATGTAACATGTCCCGATTTTTAAATCAGGGTGATCTCGAGCAATGCAACTGCCAAAACTACGTCTTTCGTCGTGAACTGCAAATCTGAAAGTTTTCCATAAATATTCTCAAAGGTGTATGAAGTCTACCAATTCGCACTTGACTGGTGGTCTATGTGACCTGTTTCCTTCACATTTTGAGAGAAGATCTGCAGCAAGCACTGGGAAACTTACACGTAGCATCCGTAGCAATGAATACCTATACGTTTGCGTTGCTACAAATTCACTAATTAAAAACATTTTATCTTCACGGTGTCAGAGTAAAAAATTATTTGTACTATATTTGTCATTCGACCGCAAAGCTACTACTAACAAGTACCTACTACTAAGAACACGTGAGAGTTATTTGTAAATAAAAAAATTGAAGCAAAGCAAGGTCGGGTTACCATTCCAAAGGAGGTAAAGTTATAAAGTTTCCAGGTATCTGATGAACAATGAACAGTAGCGATTATTTCGGCAAGAAGTTTATGACCCCAGGAGAGTTGCTGGCCATTAAATAAACATTGTCTTAGGGTCATTTTATGATTTTTTACTAGACCCGTCTTTCATCGTACCGCCTGTAAACGCTTTGTTCACTTTCTTTTTTATTTATCTCTGCTATGTAGATCTATAACCATAATAGGTAGTTGAAATAGAATTACCTAGGGCTGTAAGCATCAAAATCTTACAAGCAAATCATAATTTTTGTATAGGTTTCATATCATGAAAACCAAACTTTATTGCAATCAATATCATGCCGAGGAAGGTGTAAATCTAACACGCATCTTATATTTTCAAAAGTTATGTTACGTATGAAATATCAATTGCTTCAGGGAATGAAAGCGTGAGGAAATCAAGATATTAATATAAGATAATCAAATCAAAAAGAAAAAAACATGAAGCACAAAATAATAGACAGCCTTGCCACTAGGGTACCCATCAGAAGAAAAATTTAATATTGCACTTCAAGGGTAGCGGCGTACATAAAGTCAATTGACACAGTGATACCTATAAAACAAATAGAAATAAAAATAAACTATTTTTATGGAATTAAAGTAGCAATGAAGAATGCAGCACCACCCTTTCGCTGCCGCCCATGACCACTATGACCGACCTAGAGCAGGACTCAATTTAGAGACTGGAAGGGTCAGTCCAGTTAGCAGATGGTATTAGAATATCAGTTGATAAATTTGTTAATAAATGTACAGGGAATTTATAAACATACATTTAATACAGCAATGAAAAGCAGTTGAAGTATGTGAGTACACATATTTATCACATGTCAATAAACTGAATACTGGCAACCGAACGCACGCAAAACTTTTCTCATTCGATATACCACACAAACCGCCATCCAGTTGGCAGTTCCACGGTACATTGTGGAGTACATTATGACAACTTCCCTCTCGCCTCCGACATTATTCAATTTGACGGCAGGTGAGCCGCGAATATGAATGAGCTATTGCGGGTACTTACCAACGCTATGGAAGTTGGACAAAGCAAAAGAAAGAAAGTGTGTAAAATATTACGAATATTTTATTAGTAAGGGTATAAAGTGAGGATTTGCACTTATACTAATGTAGCTAACAGCACTACCTTATATTAAATGATGATGGGATAAGCTGAAGTAAAATAATTTTTTTGGAACAGTTTTTAACTGACTCTAAGAAAAGGAGGTACACAAACGAAGGTTTAAGTTTCTGAGTCCAAAGTTCTCAGTTCGACTATACATAACTTTTTACTCTGTAAATTTTTATTATAATTATTTTATTCGAAAGCTGGTGTTTAACGGCCATTTAAATAAGAGCGAGGTCTAAGAACTTTTTAAATTGTCCCTCTAATAATGCGGGGTTAAGGTTATTGACTTCGATTACGTTAATGATGTGCACGTTCTAATATTTGTTTATATTGATGTTAGTTTTTTAACTTGAAATTACGATAGTAAAGGTATTCGTACTTATGTATATGTTCATGTTAATAATATGACAGGGAATTCATCATTCCTTCTAATACCTCATAGGTACTTAAGATGTTAGCTATGTGACTGCTAATACAAACATTTCTTGACAGTTTCCGTGTTTCAGGAGGAACGTAAAGCAGTCGATACCATAGGGTGCCTTCCCGGCCTTCAGGCAGAAAAAACGTAGCGTAGTGAAATATTTATGCACAATGAAATTTTAAGTAAAAATCATTGCTTTTGCACCATCAGTTATAAGGTAGGATCCGATTGCAAAAAATTTTGAAGATCTTTTCCACTGTACGCAGAGTAATGCATGAACAAATCAAATCACTTGCTTTCACAGCACTTGAATGTTTTTCGGAAATGCAGAGTTATTACATAAATACATATTCATGTGACTGATACATTTCATGAAAGTGTTTTAATAATGATTTAATTTTTACTATCAAATATACTGACACATCCGAACGGATGTCAATCTGCATGCGAGCCTTATGCGAGCTTTTACGAGCCTTTGATAAAAGCTTCTTTGAGAAATAAATATCAAGAGCTTTTACATATTTTTGATTAAAACTGTTCTTTAAAAACTTTTATAAATATTTTGTTCATAACTTGGAAAACCTTCAAGTTTGTCTGTAGGTACAATTTTTCTTTTATTAATGGACCTAACCTATAACTAATAATATAGTGAAGAACAGGTGATAATTAATTTCAAAGAATTTTATAATAGTACATAAGTAATTTTAAAGCATGGTGGAGTATGATCTAGGCCTCCTCGATGATGAGGAGAGCCCCGTGTTCATGAATGAGTCGAAGCCACAGAAGACGTTATACACTGAAAGTTTTTATATTAGAATATATGTGAAAGACCACACACGCAACATATGCCTCTCGAAATCTACCAAAATACTCATCGCCTCTTGAAACTCAAACTAAAACATTTATCCGAAAATGCCGTTGACAGAACTCATCTAACTGGCTAAGCGGATAGCCGGATCGTTTTCGTTTTTTGTCCGCGTCCGCAACAAATTGAAATTCATTAGTCCATCGCGGCTATGCGCGGGCGTTAAGGAAAATTAACGAGGCATATATGAATTAACACCGACACGCACGCCGCCCAGTGGCCAGCGAGACGTGGAACGATCGATACAGCCCAATCCGCGACAGTTTTTACAAACGCATAATAGTGTCCGATTGCCATTTCGGACGCTCATCATGAATTATACATGCTGCTACTGAATAAAATGTATAGATTATGCAAAGCGACGCTGAAGGTACTATTTTAACGTAAGTATTTATTAGATGCTTTCGATTATATGTATAGTGTTATTATACTGTGTAGTAATACTGTAGACATAGCGAATGATGCTCTCAACCGGAGTTTTGACTTCGAATTCTAGAGACGACTAATCGCTCCCAGATATACATAATTACCTAATACCAAAGACATCAAAGACCCGTTGTTGACTGATATAGATGGAGAGGACCCGTGTTATTTCTAACTCTCCAACACTAAGACCAAAACACGTATGAAAGATTTCACTACAAAGCCCCGTAACCGATGCCATAGTCTTGGCAGTTATTCAGAAATTATTCATCTCTTTTTGTGTTGCTCGTAAATGTCCATTTTATCAAGTCACTAACCTATGAAGTGTCCCTTACCTAAGCCTGTTTGTGTGACTCACATAAGTAAAGAAAATTTAACCTTCAAAAAGCCATGTTGTCATATTCATATTAATATTATTTAACTTTGAATCTCCTGAACATCTTAAACAGAGAAGGCTAAGCTAACATCCGTTTTCCCAAATCACTTCAATCCGACGCCTAATAGGTGAATAAGCTTTCGGATTTGGGGAGAGTTTGCGTTACAAACATTGAATGTTAATTTGTTAACAAGACCCTCTTGAAAATAAGTAGGGATAAGTGAGAACAATGAAAAAAGAACGTTGTTATCCACAATTAAAGGATAGGTTATAGTGCATTTAGCACAACAACATTCATCTAAGTGAATCAATTTGATTTCATCGTATAATTTGGGATATAGGTAAGTTTGACTTAATAACGTACTCATCGAAAGTATTTTGGGGTATTAGCCATATAAACTTACAACAAAATTTTTCTACATTGGACTAAAATCTCTCCTAAAATGCAAAAATTACGTTACGTAATCATCTCGAGTAGATAGTATACTCACATCTCAAATTATCGATATTTCAAAACATAAAAAAGACAGACCTATTTCAAGGATTAAGCTCTCTTTTACTCTTTAATAAACGTAAACTATTAAATGCAGTTCGTTTAGTCACGTGCAATAATGTATAATGTACGCAATGATTTAGCTGACAGCCTTGTGCATTCTCGGTTGACGTTGCGATTAGTAGGGATTACGGCTGTTTGCGGCTACTGCCCACCAACGTTGCCTTCAGACATCTTAGCTGGACCATCAAATATTGACTTAGAGAAGCTAAACGCTTGATTAAATGTCTATGCTTATCATTGCCTGCCGCTTGTTATTAGTCCATTGCCAAATGTATAATATTCAGTCCCAATCGAAGCGTAGGTCGTCTATACGTCGACTCAATGAAAATAAGTAGAAGTAAAATAAATTTTTGGATAACTACAGTCAAGTATTAACTTACATAAATATTTGTTATCACTTACAGCTTATGTTGTTAACACTCGGACGAAGGAACTAAAAATATAAATTGACTCAAAAGTAGTTGCGGCAACTTCATAAACAGAAATAGTTACAATAAAATGTGCCAAAGTGTTGCTCAAAATGTAATTGGAGTTATTTGTATTCTATCGTTTGAAATATTTTTCCAACCGGGATACCTATATCATGTCGCCATAAATACGTAAGATAGGTACCTACTACCAATTTGAATTTGTTTTCTTTTCAAACATACATATCAGTGATACAATTAATGAAATGAGATACAAATTACTTTGAATTTTTGAAACCCCACCCGGCATTATGCGGTTAAGTTCACATTATGGAATGGCAGTTCCGAGTAGAAATTGGAATGTGGATTCGTTAGAAAGAGCAGTGGCTACATTTCCGAATAGATCTGTATTGTAAGAAGTCGAGATGAGTTTTTATAACTGCCGTGATTTAATAGAGATCCGTATTTTTGGCGAGGGATCAAAAGCCGCCTTGATTACGGGTTAACTTATGAACATAAATGCTGCTGTGCTAACAAAATTTGATTTAATATTCTGTTTGCATGTAGGTACTAACCTGACCTGTGGAGCAGCCTGGTTAAGTTTATAAGCATACGGTGTAAGTTAATTCACGCATTACTGCTTATTTTTTTTACTTATCTTATGACTTTACAGTGATTATTCACTGGTGAACCCGCACTCGCTTTGATTCGGGAAACTTATTCTTACGTATTAAAATATTAATTATCGATTAAAATGTGTTTTGCTGTATAAATAAGATATTTTTCCGCGACCTACCCTCAACTATTTTCATACCAAAAATCATATCCGTATTACATCGTTTTGTAGTGAAATATGGATTTGCATATTATTTGTCATCTTAAAATGAACGGTCCGCACTGTAGGCATCTATCTAGTGAGTGTTTTATCAACATCACAATGCTATAATAAAACCAGATCAGTTTATAAGTACATTATTCTGGTACGTTCTAATTGATACGGTTAGGAAGTTTGCCAGTGCACAAAAAGTTGTTATTGAGTCATCTCTCAACAAATTCGTCACAACCCGTAAGGAAGTGGACAACTGGACCAATCCTTTCTCGGAGAAAGTCTTTTGTACTTTCTTCCTTTCAAGGGCGGCTAACGTTACTCTTTGTATAATTGTTATGCTATTACGGTGTTTTGTGTAATTATGTATTCATAACTAGTTGAAAGGGTTGCTCGAAAATGGTTCAGTCGGACCGTTAGTTCTTGCTTTATGACGTTAACGGTACTCTTTGAGATCGAGTCCAGTGTCGTTGATCGCGGTTGTTAATTATTGTACAGTGCCGTTAGCTATCTACCGGCAATAAAGTTGTAACACTAAAAATAACAGTTTTGAGCAATAAGAGAAAGAAGAAAGGACAATATGAAAAGAGCAATTGTGCCGTTATTTGGTATGTATACAATTTGTTTTGGTGTTCTGGTATCAGAGATGTAAAGGATCTAACAGTTCGCTTGTGACGTACCATTCTATTGTCTTTCTGTAACGGGGAAGTTGGTAATCAAATAAATATTCTGTATTACTTTCATTACTCAACTAAGTACAAGGTAATGATTTTGGGTCAAAGGCTAAAATAACAAAAACATATCCAATTGAACAAATTATTTAAGTATAATAAAATGATTGATTTGATTAAACTTTGCAATTTTCCTTAACTTAGTGGCAACCTCGACAACCGGAATACTAAACTTTTGCAACTTTTACTCTAACATAGGTACGTCACGTTGATTTCATTTTAAAGAGCCAATTTTTTTATTTACCAATATGTCTATGTACGTACATATATTCTTAGATTATTAATGAAAG
>DWJQ01000523.1:0-13952 GCA_018248915.1 Hesperia meskei straton | reverse complement strand
CCCACTAATGGCCCACTACTGAGCACGGGTCTCTCCTCATTACTAAGGAGGCCTAGAGCATACTCCACCACGCTGCTTCTGTGCGGATTGGTGGAGGGGCTAGTGGCCAACAGGATATAATAGGTACAGATATAATGAGGGGCTAGTGGCCAACAGGATATAATAGGTACAGATATAATAGGACTTACGTAAGTTTAAATATTTGAAATACCAGCAGGTTCTGTCTTCTGTTAGTAAGACCTCGACGCTCTCACCACTAACCTTTCGCTTTCCACTATCGCTACTGAACACTATTTATCTTGTTTTCCAGACTGAAATAGCCAACATAATAGCGACGGGTGGTGCCACTGACATGGCGGCGAGGCTTCTGCTAGGCGTCTCTGGACAATTCTTTCGGATGGACAGCCGGTACATGTTTTTCGCTGGAGCTCTATTCACCGCATTGTTTAGACTAGGTAAGAACTCTATATGACTGGGCTAGGTTACCAGCGTCTAGTAAAATCAACATAAAGTACCATAAAGCCTTGTGGCTTCTTCCCAGCGTTGGCCCTCTGGTCCCTTCTTATATTTGAGTATGGGTGGTCCCATCCAGCGTCCACCGTCAGTGCTTTTCGTTGATCGTGTCTTCTTTGAGCAGAGGTACTCGATACACAGTGAAAGTAGTTGCATAACATAGCTGTATCAAATAAAGCAGTGGTTCCACTTTTGAAATAGGGTGGTGTGAGTGTTGTGACCAATTTCAGAATTTATATATGTACATATATCAGAGACCTACATTGAAATTTAAAAAAATAAAGGACTCATTGTGCAAGAACTAGTGCATAATATTTCCAATGAATCGCCTTATTCACTTCTACGTGATCCCCGGTAATCTTCATGAACCCCAAAGGAGTTCATAGACCCCACTTAAAGAAACCCTGTAATAAATTAACATAATTTTACGAACCGTTACACCGCAACCCTTTAGTTTAAAATGGTTTCAGATTATTACTTTAATTAAATTGGTTTGCCTTTTAACATGAAATAGCGAACAATTAGTTGGAGTTAATGTTTGCGTAACCTATTTTATCCGGTCGATCGGCTAAACATGGGCGACCAAAGCCGCTAGAATGGGGGCAATCAGTGGTCACTGTGCTACAGACGTGATTAAGTGCCTATCTCGAACTTCTGCAACTATAGTGGATCCAAGTTCCCAGCTTCAGAATTTGATGTTACATTAATATAGTCTTTGAAACATATATTTATTGGTACGGATGTATAGGCACTATTACTGTTTTATTAATAAACGCGGCGTAAAGTTATTCCAGGTTTAAATTATTTTATGCGCCTGTCATATGATTCTCTAAATCCAAAGGTAAGAAAAAGATAAAAAAGTTTAAGCTCGGAGTACATTTACACCACATTTATAAATAAGACAGTTAAGATTAAAGAGGATATCTAATCACCCGGAAGAACAGCCTTCCGATTAAATATTTAGCTATAATTGTATAATAGTACTATAATCATATAACAGAAGCAGTAATCTACATAATATTATTGTTATTATTTCAGTTTTCATCCAGTTCACAACCTATGTACCGCTACTTATTCTGACTGGAGTTCTGGGAGCCTTACGATCCCTGGTCCATATTGCCCAGCCTATCGTGTTGGCTGAGTATGTGCCCATCGAGAGATATCCACCAGCTTATGGCCTCTACATGCTTTTGGCTGGAGGAATTAGCTTGACCATTGGACCTATGATAGGTAAGTGTCTCTTAAGCCCTTCTCAAAAGACGCTATTTATTAGCTACGCGACTCCGATGCAATACACAGTTCGGCACTTCTCACACAACGCTATTTATGAGCTACGCGACTGCAACGCAATCCAAAATTCGCTGTATCTGACAATGTTCCCTGACAGGAGACGCTTTTACGATGCGTCTCCTGTCAGTCAAAAGTGTCAGATACAGCGAAATTTTGGGTTGCGTTGCAGTCGCGTACCTAATAAATAGCGTAATGTGAGAAGTACCTTAACAGACAGGACACGATCGTAGACGCATCGCCTCGTATACGGAACTAGGTAAATATAGGTACCTATAGGGCGTCCACCCACGAGCGAAGCATGGACAAGATCCTAGACACTTGCAAAATGCTTTATGTGGAACGGCCTTAGACTATTGAAGGTTACAAAACAGTAATAAAGTTAGTTAGATGTCCCTGTACTCTCAACCTCATGTTATGACGAGGTGACGTTCAAGATGAGCTTACTTATTTTATAAAAACGTGCTCACTTTTCTTGAAAACTCGCTATAATAGTGAGCTGGAATATAAATTACGAACATAAATGGTTTTCAGTTACGATAACCAATATAAGAGGACCAATTTCATGTCTTGAAATAGGCTTCAGGGAAACGGTCCATAATTTTATTGTAGCAAGGAAAACAAAATAATTGTCGGCTTTATTAAGTGATTTCCTCGATACAACCTAGTTAGAATGAACATGAGTCGACGATTTTAAATTAAGTAAGAATTGAAAATAATCTAATCTAAATGTAAGGTCTTACTCCTTCTTACTAACGTCTTAAGTCGCGCGTTTAAACGAATACCTAAAAATACGTGTAAAAACACTTAGTAGTAAAAATAGAGAATACTTTTTAATTATACCTAACAAAAATCTAACTAGTTACTCAACAATATCCGATGGGCTGTCTAGATAATTCAGTATTTTTTTATTAAAGAATTTTGAAAGCAAAGTCTAGGTATTTATAAGTTAACGAAACTAAAACAATACTTTATTACTCATGGCAAACTTCTTCCAGTACAGCGACTGAAAGCGGTGAAAGTTGCTAAGACTTTAGTCTCCCGGATTCTTTGATTAATATTTCTTGAAGCAGTTATACTCGAAACGTTTTATCTTCAACCAATACCTGTTACAGAAAATAGTTTGAAATAACATTGTAAGCAATGTAACATAATTGTTAAAAATTGACCCAAATAAGGTTAGGCTTTATGGATATTGATTTTTACAATATAATGATTAACCTAATATTAAAAATAACATGAACCTAATGTTCATCTATAGGTAGGTACATAAATACAATTTATGTAAGGGCCTGTCCTATTTTTTCAAACTACCTTGTGATTTTTCAAGTGTATGTAGTTGTTAACACGATAATAAAACACAAGATAAAGGAGGTTAGGTATATATGTATATGTAGGAGGCAAATTTTAATCCTGAAATTCCCGTGGGATCGGGATTTACGCGGGAAAAACTTCCATACATGCACACAGTCGTAGGCTTAGTTCCTTAATATATAATCACAAAAAAACGAATGCAAATTGGTTATTCCAGGCGTATCTACGAGACGCCTGAAAAAATGTACAAAATTAATATCATGTTACTGTGTTAGATCCAAAAAGCTTTATTTTGATCTTTATGACCTTCCATTTCAGGATTCATTCGCGATTACACCGGGAGCTATAAAATAGCGTTCGTCATGCTGACAATGTGTAATATTTGCTGCGTCGTGCCCTGGTTCGTGGAAGGTGTTATCAAAATCATTAGGCGCAGAAGACTTGAGAAGGGACAGCCTACGTGAATCTTTTTCTAAGTGAATGCTTGGTTGACGTCAATCAGTGGTTCCCAAACTTTGGTGCTAAAATTTAAAACAGTGGATCAGATTCAGTATGAATCAACCAAGCGAGAAATTTGTAACAAGTATTTATCGCTTCGTTTTTGGCTGGCAGTGCGCTTACGATGGTCCTCTTTCAGAATTTGTGACGAACAATTCGTGTTTCGTACAATATCATTGGCCCTAGAGTTGGAAAAAAAAATTAACAGAAGTAAAGTGGCAGTAGGCTCTAGGCCTCCTCAGTTATACACCCGTGCTCAGTAACGTGCCATGCAAGAGTTAAGAGAAAATGCCAGACGAAAAAATTAATCACATTGTATTAAAAAAAACACTGCCTACTAATAAAGTAATGTGATGTGATACCATTATACGTAAATCTTGACTTATCACAAAATAGTTACATTATTAGTTGCAATTTTAGACGTAAATTAATGTAGATTTTATTTATTGTACTTAGTATTGTTATACATAGAAAATTAGTTCTATTTAAAGAAGTTAAGCACAAAGTCGAGTGTTGCTGTTCATAAGGGTCACACAGGTCACACTATCAATCTAAGACCATGAAAGCTAATGTTTCCCTTGTACATAAAGTATACATCGATATAATATAAACTATGATGTGCTGGTTGGGGATTGTGCTCAAATTTATTTTTATAAAATAGACTAATTTCATTGTGATAACACAATACATATCCTACGGATTAATTATAATATTAGCTACTGAGTGCTAGTAATTTTGTTGCATTTAAACATTTCAATTACATATGTTTCAAATAAATTTAAAACGATGAAGATTTTGTACATAACTTGCATAAATGTAGTTAAAAAAATTAGCTATTAAGTTAGCCTTAGGCAACCTAGTTGCTTTATAAATCGTTAACTTATGCCCAAACTGAGATTAATATTTTCAGATAAAATTGTATGGGATAGCGAGATCTATAATAATAAGCTACTATTAGAATAAGTTTATTGTCTTCGATGTCATGAACTCCGATGATATTCGATGTTATGAGCTTCGATATAATGTGTTCACAGTCATGAGGTTCGATGCAATTTATTAGGTGTTTAGAGTTTCGTCGTAATGTGTTCGCTGTCATAAACTTAAATGTAAACGTAAATGTAATTTCTTATGTGTTCAAAGTCCTGAGTTTCAATGAAATGTTCAAAGTTATGCTAGTTACATCGAAATAATGTAACGTGGTCATGATGCTTCAGGTCATAGTTTACGAGATTCGATGTTCATAATTTGATGTATGAGAAACAAGTATCATTCTCGTGTCAAGAATAGCAATATTACCAAGATATATCATGAAAACAAAAGCTAAATTACTGATTTTATTTAATGACTTGTGTTATAATGTATTGATTTGGAGTGTCTAAAAACTATCGCAGTCATAGGCTTAGAATGTTGCGGATTTTTGAAGCTACATGTTACCAAAATGTTTTAGCCCAAAAATTACGTTTAATTTGAATTGATTGAAGTGACAGCCGACATAAATGTTTATAAGTATTAATTAAGTATGGAACTGGAATGCCATGTTGTAGATGTCCAACATAAGTCGCTGAAAATGTTTGTGAATTGTGTGCTGTTTGTAACAAAGTTATTAATAGCCATATTTTTGTTCCTTTTTTTATTTTTCAAAAAGTGTATATTGACCTGGCCAATTCGAATCGTTCTTAGCAATCCAAAGTAGACTAGACTAAGATCTGATTGTATTTGTAACAAAAGAATATTAAAAAGGAAAATAATAAAATTCTTTGAAACTGTGCTTTTTTATTTATATTGCCCATGCCAATTCATACTTCACCAAATTCAAAATTCAATAATATGACACTTATAGCACTCTTATCGTAATGTAGGAGGTATTATTATAGATTGATCAATAAAATAAAAAATCTCGCCATATTGCAGTAAGCTAGTAATTTGTTTTACTGGCAACTCATGCTGGCAACGCTTACTTTCTCAATGTCACAATATGTAAATTGCTTGTCAGCGAGTTGAATGTCATAATTTGTTTTGTTACTTTGAGGGCTTATTTTGTGCTAAAATGCCAAAAACTATTTATAGTCGTGACAGAAAAGTGCTTTCCCATGTGCTAAAATAACATTTCTTTTAAAAATAACATTTTCCCCCCTAAATAACATTTCTGACTTTGTTTTCAAAATGACATGAGCGTTATTATAACTACTGTTGCCATAAGAAGGAAACTTTAGCGCCCACGTTATAGGTTTTCTATTTTACTGGTCGAGCAATATAAACATTTATGTTACTCTTAATTTTTGTATGAATAGTCGTATTAAATCTATTAACTGAATAATCTTGATTGTATCAGGCGTTTACGGAACTTTACGGAACTCCACACTGTTACAGTTTAAAGTACAACATATGTACCTTGTAGGTAACTATCTCAGAGCAAACTTGTAGGTATTTTAGATGGTTTGTAATATATTTCCAAGCAACATGCACCTTCTTCCAATATAGGAACATTCAATGAAAATTAAAAAAAAATCAAAACAAACACACACCAACATACACACTACCACAAAAACGTATTTCGTCCCTTAACAGGGCATCCTCAGGGTAAGTAGGCTCTACGGTGGTAAGTCACAAATAGGTAGGTATATTATGATTTTTAAAATATTATTGAAAGGCTTAAAAAATATTGAGAAGGTTCTCAGTTTTTTTCTCTTAAATAACTGTATACTGGCTAAATTAATTTTGATATTTCTTAGTATTGTCCTACTTAAAATTGAGTGACATCTTGAGTAGTACTTTTTGAGCTATCCATAATAATGCGTATTTAATTTACTGCCGTTATAATAACAACTCACAACTTTTTGCTGGGTGAACAGATTTTTATGATCCTTCGTTTTCCGAATGCTGGGTTTTGTCGTGTGTGGACCCAGATGATATTAAAATTTGAACGATATTTGACGTATGTACTTTACAATATTGATTCCTTTTCTGTAAAATTTCTTAACTTATACAAAACATTTTTATCACTTTCTTAAAGTTACTCAAGTCACAAATAAGTTTTACAACACCGCATATTGAGATCATTGAAGTTAGCGCACGAAATTTTAAGAATAAACATATTTTACTACATTAGAATCGTGTCAAATAACAAATATAACTAACATTTATTATCGATAAAACGTCAACATTCACTGGTGCATGTTTATCGTATAGTGCACGGCACTGTTTAGATTTAGTCTTTATCAGGGATATCCGTGTTAGTACGTGTCTCACCTCCGCTTAGTTCGCGAGTGTAAAACAATACTGATACAACAGAAATACAATGGACAAAATCAAGCCGGGAGACAAATCTCGTGTCGATTCTGAAGAGAATTCTTGGGGATACATGGTTTGCTTCGGTACTGTTATTACTATAGTAAGTAACTTTGTTTATTTCATAAGGAAACTTTAGTAACTTCTGTTTTGTGACATGAAAAATATTAACACTCTATGTTTGTTTCAATGCATTAATCTCATATCTCATAAATTCTATAAACAGACGAAATCCGATAACTCTAAAAAAACAGATACCTACGTTTATGAAGAAAATTTGAATGAAAATGGATATGAGGTAAAGATGTGAAATTAATAAAAGGCATCAGACCTCGTAATAAAATCAGGCAACGTCGTTATACGTGATTTCGTGAATATGAAATTCACTTTTCCAAAGGGAACGGGGACGGGTAATATTCAACATCAAATGCTAATGAACCGTTACGACTGCTTAACCTGAAGATCCAAAGGATATAAGCGTTAATAAAATTCTACGCGCAATCAATCAATGAAGTTTGAAATGAATATCAATTCGACAAACACAGAATACATTGTTGTAATTTCTGTTTTGTGGATTTAAGCCATTTAAGTTAGCAAATGAGCACGTAGCACCATCCTTCCAACAACTGTGACCGACAACAAGACTCAATTTAGGAACTATGTAGGATGCTTACTCCAGTTAGCAGATGGTGTTAGAATTTTAATAATGAATAACATCGTTTTGACATCCCTAATTTCACGCGTCCTTAAGTAAACACAGTATCATCACATAAACAACTTACAAAACATTTTCTAGAAAACTTTCTGTCGTAGAAGTTACTATTTAATGGAATAGAGTAAGTAACTAAGCCAGAAACTAATATAGGTAGGTGCATGCGGTAATGTTATCAATATTTAATACCTATTTGGCATTATTTACAAAATACTCGTAATATAGCTAGCAAGACGTCACGACTCACTACGGAATAAGTACCTTCGCTTAACAATTAGTTTATCAGTATTATTTAATTTTAAAAATAACATTCAAAATAATTAGGTACAGTTAACAGACGAAATCCGATAACTCTAAAAGACAGATACCTACGTTTATGAAGAAAATTTGAATGAAAATGGATATGAGGTAAAGATGTGAAATTAATAAAAGGCATCAGACCTCGTAATAAAATCAGGCAACGTCGAATGATCGTCGTTGTATTTATACGTTTTGTAAGGCTTTTAAACGTAACATAATATTATATACATAGGCAACTGTTTAACGATATTCAGTCGACCCAGAGTAATAACAATAAATTAAATCACATTCCACATTTTTAAGATACATTATCAAAAAAGAACCTTAGTACCTAATATGCTAATAATGTAAATTTCTGGCTCTAATCAAATTCAATGACGAGATCCGATGTCAAAGGACGACATCCAAATTGTGTTATGATAGTTGATATCGTAGTAAGTACCGACGTTATATGAATAGCCTAGAATGCAAATTAGTATTCGACTTGATCTAATTTAATATGTAGGTATTTATATACTCTATTTTACTTACACAATCACAGGAAAACAATAGTAAGTACGTAATATATCAATGACAATTAACTTTGTACTTTAATCGTATGACTAGTTATCCATTAACTATTTCAGGTGGCCAGTATTGGACACGTGAATTCCTTCGGCCTGATATATCATGAATTTATCATTGATACTGGATCGACTGCCAAATCGCTTACTACTGCTCATGGTGTCTTTGGTATAATGCTGGCTGTTGGAGGTTCCTAAGAATTTTTTATAACTTAATTAACACACTAAAAGAGTAATGGACACAACGTCTATGATTGACCAGAATTCAATCAATTAAAAGAAATGAAATTAAAACTTATGTTTTGTAATTGAATTAAAATTATCGAGAAAATTATGCGACAGATATCATTCGCCAATCAATTTGAGTTTTTTTTGTTTTTCAGGTTTAATTCTCAACCTTATATCTAAACGGCACTCTCTAAGACTTGGAGGATATCTAGGAGCGATTATGTTATCAGTTGGGTCCTTTCTAACAGTTATTATATCAAATATGAATCAGCTGTCTCTCACATTTGGAGTACTACAGGGCATCGGATTCGGAATAATGGTACCTGTTTGCTATTCAACAATAAATCAGTACTTTGTGAAAAGGAGGATCGCTGTGATGAGTATATGCAAAGCAACACAGGGGTTATTATTCATATGGTATCCCAAATTTATAGAAAAAATTATATGTAATTACGGATTTAGAGGAACTCTTCTGATACTGACAGGAATGTCGTTGCATGTGTTTCCTGGAATGGCAACAATGAAATCAAGAGATATAGGTGGCAGAAAAAGAAGTACTTTTTGTCTTCTATGACTGATCAATTTTTGATGTAAACCATTTAGATAACAACGTTGATATTTTCGTTGTAGAAGAAAATGACACAGAAAAAAGAGAACAATCTCAGGAAAATATGGATCTCCTTGAAAGAAGCAACATGGATACCAACAAAGATAACGCATCAAAATCAGAGCTAGAAAAAATTTGGTACTGGGAAGTTTTTCTTACCCATAATTATTTTGTTTGTTTCAGTTAAATTTAATATTTATAAAAATTCCTTCAATTTCTTTGCAGGTTTGAAGTCATAGAATTTTTAAATATCAAAGTTTGGAAAGATACCGTTTATTGTAACATTTGCTTTGGACAAAGTTTTACAAATTTTTCGGATTTGACATTTTTCATGTTACATCCAATGTTGTTGTTCCAGTACGGGTATGATGTCGTGAGTAACTAACCAACTTTATAATAATTCTCGCTTTTATTAACGTAATTATTACGGAACTAATTCTTTACGTTTCTCTTCTTTATCCAAATTTAATTAAGGTTACGCGTGTTTTAAAAGATTCTTTGTTATATTATGTCTTTTACGAGGAGTCTTTTATGATTGATTGTTAACATTTGTTTTCAGTCAACTGTAGCCACATGTATATCTATCGGTGCCGGAGCGGACGTTGCCGGGCGTTTTGTCCTCGCCATCCTCAGTTACCTATTGCATCTCAATACCCGCGTGTTGTTTTACACTGCCACGCTCTTCACTCTACTTTTTAGGCTAGGTATGATCAACAATTTAATAATTAATTTGTAGCTTTGATTTGCAATGTTTGGTTTATTATATAAAACAGAAAAAAAATCTTAATCGATTTCCAGTTACCAATTCATTTTTATTCATGATTCATCACACTGTTTGAGTCTCTTCTTTAGTATCATTAACATTATCACTGTTTAAAGTTTTAGAACTTTTTCTACATTTGGTACAAATGATTAATTGATTTTGTTATTGTTTCCATTTTTTTCAACACGTTTTATAATATTTACAGGTGTCGCAGCATTAAATGAATATTTTTAATAAATTGCTATTTATGAATAGCAACATCAAGTACCTACCTAGTATAGTAGTAGTATATTGTTTTTAAACAAATTGCTATTATATTAATGATTGTGTTATAATAAGATAGGCGTGCGAGTAGGTCACATAGCTTCGTCCCACAATTATTATACACGGCAATTGATCCATCAATTCAATTGAAAAGTCGAAGGGATTCGATAGATAGTGAGGAGCATAATGTATGGTTAACAGGTACAGCCAATAGATAAGAATGTCGTGTCTCATGTTTATCGTTTTCTTACACTTTTCTTATCAGTAGATATGAAATTAACATTAATGTTTTCACTTCTATCTTATCATTAATATATTAGTTTACTTCAACTTATCTTAGATAATTCATATAAGAAAGGTATCATTGTTATTGACAATGATAACATTGAACGCTAGAAAACGTACCAAACAGTTACTTTAGAACCAAACGTGTTTTACATTTCTTTAAGTAATGCTATACTGTTATAATGTAGGTACCACTTTACGACAATCTATACCTATATATAAAACCGAAAGGTCACTGACCCACTGAGATAAAATTTGGCAGGGAGGTAGTATGTAGTTAGAAGGTATCCGCTAAGAACGGATTTTATGATATTCCACCTTTAAGGGGGTCTAATAAGGGTTCAAAGTTTGTATGAAAGTCCGTCAATTGTAAACCAGTTATTTTAACTATCTCTTTGTACACGCTTATTTCAGGATCGGCTCAACGGATGTTACTAGGACTTTCACTGTGAGATAGAGGAGGTTTTGAAGCAACATAATAAGCAACATTTTATCCCAAAATTCCTGCGGGATTAGAATTCACGCGGGAAAACTCCTATGCACCTAATCGCGGGCTTATATTTTTATGGGATTTTCTGTGGGAAATTGTGGACAAACATATCAATAGGCTATTTTTTATCCCGTAATTCCCGCGGGATCAGGATTCGCTTGGGAAAAACTCCTTCGCGCGAAGTCGCGGATTCGCGGATTCACGCCGGAAAAGCTGCTATTCGCGAATGAAGTCGCGGGCTCACATTTTTATGGGATTTTCACTGGAAAATAGAGAAGGTTGTGAAGGGTCATATAGGGTACTTTTTATTCTGGACATCCCGCAGGATCGGAATTCACGCAGGAAAACTTTTTGACACACTGAGTTCCACGCGGGCGGAGCCGCGGGCACAGCTAGTCAACAAAATATTCAGATGTTTTATTTGTTATCCATGTTTTTAGTTCTTCTGCAAGTTCGTCAATTTATTTGGGTTGCCCTTGTAACTGGAGCACTAGGATTACTTCGTGCATTTTTACACGTGACCAGCCCCCTAGTCATTGCAAGCCACGTCCCGCCTGAGGAGTTTCCTGGAGCCTACGCCACATTTATGCTGGCTACTGGAATCGTTCAAGTTGTTTGCGCTCCGCTCATAGGTAAGATTCCCAATAAAATTAACAACATTTTGCTCTTTATAAGGTTCTGTAGTCTACAAGTAAGTAATAGTGGTGATAGCTTAGTGGTGTCAAGAATTCGACCTCCTATTCTGGGGATCCAAATTCGAATCCAAGGGCACGCACTTCTGACTTTTCGGAGTTATGTGCATTTTAAGCATTTAAATATCACTTGCTATAGCGGTGAAGGAAAACACCGACAGGAAAACTGGATGAGAGAAAAGTAAAGTGTAAAGTCCGCCAATCCCCACTTGTTTCTAAGAAGGGACCTATGCCCGGCACTGGGAGTGTTTTAGGTTGCAATGATATTTAAGGGGCAACCATATATTTTCATATACCTAGTTTCGCCATGATCGTTCATCCGTCCTCAGCTTAGTTCAGCGACTCAGTGACGTGTGATGTGACGTGAAATAGGTCATAGCACTATTTGGTGTCAGCCTAATAAAAGTTTGAAATCAACCCAATAATAGCCTTTTATATTGCACCAGTCTTTTCTGAGTATCGAGAAGGCCTAAAGTATACCTACCACGCCACGCCATCAGTCCATATCATCTTTATTAAAAAACACATGTATCCGAAAAGTTTCAGTTTCAACAATTAAAACCTTTGTCTCAAAAATCTATCTACTTTCTGCAATTGTCTCCAACCATACAATAATCAACAATAAATAATTATTTTTTTAATAGTGTGGGACTATAGAATGTACAAAGAGTTGTTTATTATATTTTATAGGTTTAATCAAGGATGTATGTGAAGACTACGTCCCTGCCTTCTATGTTTTGACCGTGTGCTGTCTACCGTGCTTGATTTTCTGGCCAGTTGAATACTTTATTAGAAATAAGTAAATAATGTTATTAATTCCTATAAGTATTCCTAATGTTCCTAATATTTAAAACCACAATCATACCTTGTAACTATAACGCATAAACATATTGATATGTATTAAATATTTAAACCTTTTACCTTTATTGGCGTTATAATTATTTTTTTACCTTATCCTATTGATGACCAACTGCTTTTCTTTTATATGTGCCTATTTTAATCTAACATATGGATGGTAAAGTGGTCACCATTGCCGATGGACATTAGAAATACGGAAGCGTTGTCAGCCATGAAAAAAGAGAAGAAAGAAAGTACCTACACTACCTACTGGCTCTCAAGGTCTGGAACACGACAAACCGTTTGGCGGCTGACTCAAAAGAAAGCTTGCTAGGTTGCCTGGTGTAAATGTTTGTAAATGTAATGAGTACAGTTTACATGCAGAAGCGAAAGTTCCTCGTAGAACAGAACGAAACCTTAACAATAACAGTATTTGGTTATATCTCCAAAGTACAAAGACTTTCGGCATAATGAATGGTCGTAAACCCAATATTTAACCGTTGCCTACAGAATTTAATGAAAATGCTGTGAATTAAAATGAAGTTTTCTCATAACGAAAACGATATACAGCTCTCGCTATTCACAAGTATCTTGAAAGGTCTCCAATACATTGACGACACAAAAAAGGTCGTCAAGATATGCAGAGATTTACCTAACCTTCCATCAATTTACCTCAAAACCTTCCGCTTCAGCCGAGATTTCGAGTGATATCGACCACTTTTTCATCCTGAAAGTAATTTACACAAGGACCCGTCAATATTGAGTGTCGTAATCGCGAGAAATAGGCCACGGTACGAAGGCAGAAAGTTATTCAGCAAAGTCAAAGGCTGGAGGTTAACGTTAAAGAGGAGGCAGTTTTAACTTTAAATTGAAGTTAAGGAATTCTTTGAGTAGCTACGCTAATAGTACTACTTAGGTACTAACGGCCACCTAAAAGGTTTTGTTTTGCGTAGTTTTAATTTGGAATGAATTGGCCCGTTAAGTAATTTTCGTTACAAAAATTCGAGAACAAAGGTATGGTTGAAATATAATTTCTATAGCACAAACCACTCGGCTTTTTAGCTCACATGCTATCGTAGTGGAGCCAACACGTAAGTATAGCGACTGTAGAGTAGCAATTTCTTTCTGCTTACATTTTTTATTGTTCCGTACCCAAAGGGTAAAACGGGACCTATTACTGAGACTTCGCTGTCCGTCCGTCTGTCACCTCACCAGGCTGTATCTCATGAACCGGAATAGTTACACAGTTGAAATTTTCACAGATGATGTATTTCTGTTGCCGCTACAACAACAAATACTAAAACACTGAAT
>DWJQ01000522.1:0-13963 GCA_018248915.1 Hesperia meskei straton | reverse complement strand
GGATGGTACATCGTTAAATTGCGGAAGACGGGCTACCTGAGTACCAATTTGTGTTGATGTCGTGGCCACATCGTAGAATTGTTCACATCATGAAATGATCGATCCGGCCGATCGATCGAGATTTGGTCGAATCGTAAAAACGCGGAAAATAGGGCATAATTGCGTAACAAAGCACAGACACCCACGCTCGCCTGCGCAGCAGGGTGGAAGTAACGGCGCAGTGTGTTCCAGGACTTCGAGAACGCGATTCTCCTGGAGATGAAGGTGCGCGGCTGGGACGGCACCGAGAGCACCGAGCACATCCAGTGGACCTTCACCGGCGCGCTCTTCTACTCCATCATCGTCATCACCACCATCGGTGAGTGCGTCACAATATGTAGACCTAACACTTATGATGGTTGCATAGTCAAGCTTATCGCCCGCGCGGTTGACCGGCGCGACACGAGCTTACAAGTCTCTTGTACAGTTTTATAGTGAAAAGAGACCCGCGCAGATGAACCGCGTAGATGTGACGTACATTTGTAGCGCAGTTCATCGGCGCGGGTCAACCGCGCTGGCGGTAAGCTTGGCTATGCAACTACCCTTATAGTTCACTTAAGGGAATAATTTCGAGAACAATTCCCATACCTAATTCTCGGAAACTGACTGAATTGTAAAATCAAAAAACTTTGTAAAGTGATGGGTTATAGAAAACATCTAAGTAATTACATATTTCATATCGAAATCTAAACAACTTAACAAAATTAACGTGAAGATGAATGTGCAAATAGAACTATGCAATTTTTTCTAATGTAGCATTAGCAAAAAATTGTGGAATGATCTACGTGATATTTGTTGAGACTAGCGAGCTTTCAGTATAATAAGCGTATGAATGTATAATTTGGTAAGTTATAGTTATAGAGTGTCTGTCAGCGTATATCAAAGGAAATCGCGAGTAGCCCTGGCTGTGCGCCAGCCGCCGCTCATACATCAGCTTTTATTCCCTCCATGTCCCACTATTCGGGACGGAGAAATAATTGGACAGATCTATATCATTAATCCCACTCACATACCATTTTTTACACCATCGGCTCGTACGTTAGGTTTAAAATGAGACGCTTCAATGAAAAACGGAAGTTATTTCACTTCTTTATTTATTACCATACAACTACGTGTAGACTTTTTATTCAAGTTGGTGGAATTCTTTGATTTTACACGCTTTTTACGACGTCGGGAGCAACCTGCAAGTGTATGCAATACATGGAGATGCAGCCAGTTAACTTGAACAGTAACATTTAAACACTTAACGTACAATTACAATAACATTAGAGAGTGATGTATTAGATAACGTACACGGAGTTAGCACTATTGCATAGATTACAACTAGAACAATAATATTTACAATCGAAGTGGTAACTATCACGGCGTTCACACGCGGGCTCGTTAGATCGGTGCGGAACATTAATCACAGTTAATAAATTAGTTTCAGTTATCACAGTTCACACAGCGTTTATTTACCGAAGATGGGGCCTCGTGGTCCTATTTGCCCCGTGGGTCCGCCCGGCCCGACTAGGACCCCAGGATTTCGTCGTCGATTGAATCCTGCGGGTCCTATGATGCCGGTGGGTCCTCCGGGACCGACGAGTACCCCGCGTCCCTGAGAGCCGAACCCTCCGCGCTGTCGGGGTCCAATAATGCCGGTCGGGCCTCCTGGACCAACTAACACCGGTCGGTTGTATTGCGGGCCAATGATTCCGGTTGGGCCGCCCGGTCCAACGAGAACTCCTCGTTGAGCAGATTCACTTTGTCCAATATCCGACGGTCCCTCGGGGCCAATAAGAATTCCTGGATTGCGATTGTTATTGGCAGGGCCGATTATGCCAGTCGGACCGTCGGGGCCTACTAGAATGTTAGTGTTCTGTCCTGGGCCTATGGAGCCGGCGGGGCCGCCCGGGCCGACCAGTACTTGGTTGTTTGGAGGGCCGATGTTGCCTGTCGGGCCCTCTGGACCGACGAGTACCCCTGTGGGTGTCTGGCGCCTTCCATCGCTGGGCCTGCGGACATTGCCGGGTGGGAGGGGGAAGGGACCCTCTATGTTGGTGTAGCCGGGCGACAGGGCGGGTCTCTCGTCATCGATCTCATTGAAGAATTCTGGAACGTGAACACATGTTACCATTATTGTTACTACTATTTGCCGAAAATATAATTATTTATACCTAGGTATATAAAGAATAAATTTTAAACCAATTCTTTTGTTTTACCTGAACTTTGCTGAGAGTTTGGCGCGTTATAGCAGCACAGGTATTCATTCTCGCTGCATGCCCGCTGTAAATTGTGATGATGCTTTATCAGTATATTCAGACCATAATAAGATGACATTTAAATTCGTAAGATTTTACGTGCATATACCTGCTTGTCATTGACTGGCTGGCAGTTTGGCGTGGACACACATTTGCAGTACTGAAGGGAGTCCAGAGTTCCGTCTGATATTTGATTCCCAATTCTGGAAATAAAACATCGTAATCAACCAGTGTAAGTAACAAAAACTGGGGCAGCTGTAATGTATCCCTGATGATATTTACAAGTTAGGTGCTGAACACACCTAAATCAAACTTTTGGTTTTCGAAACAATCAATACTCGTTTCAGATCTCTTCCAACATACTGTTTTTGATGTAGGCTTTTTTTAGATAATTGTGAGGTAGCTTACTATGCTACTCTAGTGTAGGGTGTATTTGTGTATCAGTAAAAAGTATTTTGGTTTTAAGACAATTAATTAAAAACATAAGTTCAACGATCCTCTATTATAATGAGGCTTTCAGTAATTTATTACTTTGAACGAGGATAATCCTGGAAACGAATGCAAGACGACCCTATGTATGAGCGTAACCAGGAAATCTAGGGCAGCACAGCTGCTTTTCCCTGAACCTTCAATGAAGTGCCTAGTTTTTAAAACTCTGCCTCAAAAAACAATTTGAATGATTCAGGAGCTTTGCGACTCTCCGATTCAGGAACTGGGTTTCTAAACCTTTTTAAGTTTATTAAGTTCTTAAATTTCTTACTGGTTTTGTCCTCCAATATTGACGGGGTAACTGTGTCCGGGTCGGGCCTGGTACCGCTCGCTGGCCCGCGGCGGGTCGGCGCGCACGGGGTAGCGGCCCTCGCCGGCGGGCCGGTTGTAGAACCCCGTCGTGTCGCTGGCGGGCCGGAACGGGACTTCGTCTGACTGCACGTTCTGGTTCCTGTTCTGGTTGTGTCTGCAAAAAAGGAAACATTAGAGCAGTAGTAATAGGGTTTCAGTATCATCATGGTAATGGTTTTCTGTTGTGTTGTATTCCCGTTTCAGTCCTTGGCGGACAGTGGCATTTTCCACGAGATTATTCATCAGCCCATTTGTGAACTTTACAAGTGAACTTTACAGCTTTACTTTTAAGGTCTTCCTTAAGATTTTTCGTTATATTTATCATCATCAAAATTAAAATGACTGTTAGTTTTTATTCGTTACGAAGCGTGGTATGTTATTCGGTAATAAATTATTGGCAAATATATTTTGCAATAGGTAGTTCTGTAGTTGGTTTAACTCCTATTGAATAAAAAAATACCGCAATGACTGACAGATTAATTACGTGTTTAGTAAGTAGTTCTTATTCGTATTATATAACCAAATAGTGCAATATAATGATGCAATGCTAGTGATGGTGTTAGAAGAATACCTAATAACATTAAATTCGATCACTTGATTTGTTAATAAGGAAATATAAAAAAAAACAAATTGGGAAAGGCATGAATTTTCATGCAAAATATTATCAAGCGTAGGTTGGATTCAATTTCATATCTTGTAGATCAAAACCAAAATAGATTCCTACTAAAAGAAGTGCTCAGAAAAGACTGTTTTACTATATAGCTTTGTTTATTATATAACTTATTATGTACATCTATTTTAATATTCAGTAATATTCCCCTTTCTTTATGTTTATGTCTTCTTCTGACAGTTGTATTTTTATATCCTTTATTATAAGTAACCGGCCTGTTACTCCTTCTTATTGACATAGGTAATTAGTGATTGTCCAAAAGGAGTTCCTTACACTACATACAATTGCACACATCACTAGTTGATTTACATATACCTACAGTAAGCAATGCTTGTATGACTCGGGTTCAATCAGTTATGTTTAAACTTTAAAATTCAAAGAGCATTTCAAGGTCTTCCTCTGTTGCCACCGTCACTGTCGATGCTGCCGGTGTTGGACCAACATGTCGCAAGTGAGCACAGCAATGGGCAGTAAAAGTAACGTTTACAAAACACTGTACAGTGACAAGTAACTGCTTTTACAGCGCGGCCTCCGATCACTTACTTAAGTAATTTGTAATTGTTCGTCTGGTAACCTATATACATACATGTAATAGGTACGAAATAAGTTCCGAAGCTACTGTAAAATCACGGGAATCGACCCGCCTTACATGTAAATAATATGTACGTAATAATATTTGAATATAATGTGTTGTGAAGACAGACGTTCGTAGGCTTTTTACAGCTTAGATTAGATCGACTCATAACAAAATCGTTTACTACTGTCAGAATGTAAAGTTTAGTTAGGATAGGTAACTACATAAGTAGGAAGGGAGGGCAAAAGTTTGTGTAGTGTTAAGACAAGGTTTCACCAATGTCAATCATCAATCGATTGCTAATTTATTTGTTAAATGATAGAACTTTAATATTGCTGGATCTCTGTGCTTGCTCTTGCAGACGGTGCAAGAGTTGTCACTTAATGCAATGAAGGGACGTAAGGCAATACTTGCGCTGGTATATTTCCTCTGGCCGCGCATCGCTACACACGCATGGTCTTGCATCATCGTGTCTTTGTTTTAGTACCTACTTGTAATGATACCATGGAACAGTTTACAGATATAAATTACATTGTCTGATCTACAGCTGCAGTTGCCTCGTTCATGATAATAATAAATAGTTATCCAACTTCAGGAATCGTAGAGAAAAAGATATTGCAAATAAATCTTTGGAAAGAGTTGCTATCGATTTTTTACCCTCGCCCTAAAATGACTATTTCACAATTTCAAACTTACTTATATGTATCTTAGGTAATTATTTCATCTAAATTTTTAGCATAATTGCATTAAACAATCCCTAGGCAGCACTCGAAATGCGTGGTGGTATATGGTCTAGACTCTAGGCCTCCTCAGTTTTGTATAGAGATCCGTATTCAGTATTCGGTTATTAATAGATTGAAGGCAATTGATTTATTTCAAAGTAAGTAATGTAATGTTGTGTAAAAGAGGTTTCTGTTGGGAATTCCCAGTGAAACGAGCGCTGGCCACTCGCAGCCACGCTGCTGCACGCGGCTGCCTTGATCCTATTTCATAACTTCACAATTTGTAATTACTTATGGAAAACCCGATAACCAATTTTCTAACAAATTCGATGCAATTATGAATATTATGTACATTTTTAGATTCAGTAATAACTACATGTGGTAATTAAATATACATATTATTATAATCCAATTTAACGCTTCCATCACACACATGTTATTTACCTAATATGTGTGACTCTAGAATAAATAAGTATCTATTACATAAACGTGTGCTAAACTAGGAATCGAAGCCGAACATTTCGCTACACCGACAGCAACTGTCAAGTTTACGAGGTCAATCTCATACGTATTATTTAACTGTCGGCGTTAACAGCATTACGTATCAGCGGCTTGTGTTTACAATTTCATCTCAGAAGATACGATGAGTCGCCAATTCATCTTAAATTAAAATTTTTTTTTTAGAGTAGACCAGCAAGTGTACTCACAACTCACACTAACTTGTTGGGCGCGAATTTTGTTTTTTGGTTTATTATATTTTTACTGGAAAAGGGGATGTTTTTGCTTATTAAAGGCTTCCATTCGACGCTTATGTATAAAAATCTTGAAATCAATCTGCACTGGATCACCGTGGGACGTACCTTACTTACTTAGCAGCCTTACTTACGAAGCCTTGTGTCTCGCAGTAAATCAAATGGGATGAAATTATTCATTGTCCAAGTTAACAAATACTTTTGTAGCAACAACGGCTAATGAAGTGTCGTAAGTGTGTCTCACCCATTTCCTTGCGTTAGTAAAGCAATCTACAGTGACGTAAGGTATTGTGTTCATTGTTACCGAGACGCAAGAATACTTTAATAAGTACTTGAATAAGTTGAATAGTGGGATTCAGTACTGCGGTACACAATATGCGATCGGATGTCGGCCAAGGCGCCGAAATTCGCTCGGCTGGAACCATGCGTGTGGCAAATTTATGCGAGATCTTCAATTAAGAATTTATTTACATACATTGCAATTTTATTGGCGTACGTTCTTTCAAATGTCGAATTAAGCTGTTGATGAATTACGCGGTGTTAAGGCTGATTGCATAATTAATTAGTTGTAGTTTATGATTCACCGTAAACTGTATTATTAAATACCTTGCGGGTTAATTGAGCTCTGTTTTGTTTAATTGTACCTAAATGTGTCAGTGTATTTTAAACATTTTGTATCTACGTTCTGTTAAACAATGGGATGGGGACTAATATCTGACATGAGATTTTCCGTGAATAAACTATTCATGCAGGGTGTTGATACAGCTACATGGGTTCATCGCTTATCTAGTTCACGATTACTTTTAGCGATCATCGTAGTCCTCAATCGTAGCAAAGCATCTGTGCAGAATGAGACTTACTACGAAAAATTAATTGGGCTATCTACTACTATTACCAACAGTAACTAACAGGATTTACTATCTTTTAAAGTATCTGTCCCAGTAGTCGTCATATCTATAAAGGAACTAAGCAACAATGTTTTAGCCTTCGATGGTTGGCGGGTCCCGCTGTTGAGTGGGGTCCTTGAGAGGGACCCTATCAGTATCCGTAAGCGAGCTGGCTGTCACAATCATATGACCGGGGGTCGGTTTACTCTAAGAGCTTCCGGAGAAGCGAGTTTTTCTCAGGATGATCATGGAGGGGTGCAAAGGTAGATTAAAAGTGACAACGCTCCTAGGCAAAGTTCTTTTGTTTTGTTTTTATTTACGATGCAGGGATTCTTAGTGTGGATCTATAGAATATTGGCGACCTTTGGTCATTGGTCAGTTATCTTATTTCCGCGGCCGCCTTACAACATCGCGCCCCAGGCACGTGCATACTTTGCCTTAGGGATAATCCGCCACTGGACGGATGAGATTCCCCTCAGCGACTAATACGACCCCTACTCCGCGACTGCCGGGACAAAACGTTGTGTGATCGAAGGTGACTTACTTGTGATCAGGAGGGTCCGCAAAGCTGACCTTGGTGTCGATCCGCACGGAGGCTGCGGCTTGCTCTGGCCAGCTCCAGCGTTCCGCCCCCGCGCTCGCCAACAACACACACGTTATCACTCCTGGAAGCATATGGCACATGTTTTTGACTGTGGAATGATTTGTTGGTGAAATTATAGGGCCAGTGATTGTTTTAACAAGCATAAATAAATAACGCTCCACACTCGTAGCCCACTAGGGTTAATACAGTGGTGGGTGCCATGAACACACACAATGAATTGAACCCAGGATCGTTTGAACAATGGTCTATTACGCTGAACCGCGGGTAGCCAACGCATTTCATTCCTAACATGACATATCGATCGATTTATTATTATAGCACTTATGATAGGGGAACTCATGATATTTCATTTGTACATCGATATTTCGATCCAGTTAGTTCTATAACGAACAACAAGTTAGTTTTAAAACAACCATATTTTTATTAACATTTAATGTTGTTGTATGGATAGTATTGATTTATTAACAAAACGGCCGCGGCACTGTAATATCTAGGTACTGTCTGTATGCACATATCTTTCGTTAATTCACAGGAAAACTTGACGCATCCCCGACTGACCTCTACCTTGAGCATTTTAAAAGTCCTTAAACTTATCCAAATAATATTTTAATGCAATCGCACGGCGCACCGGATGTTTATACATTAAAATACGACATAATAATATGACCAATATCCGTGAACAATCTCGTTCATTAATGTCTAGTTTGGATCGCTTGATCACTTTTAACTTGTAATCTAAGTAAGCTAACGAGGCCCTAGTGGAAAAAATTGTGTTTTTGTGCTTTGAGGAAAAACGTTAAACTACTGATTCTAGTGGTCATCGTTAGATGGTTGGCCACATCATATTATGAAACCATAAAGCGTTTAAACTTCCGAGCGACATAAAAGTTTCCAATACTTGTGTTAGCCACTTCTTTCACAAATTCCCCATTGTAGCAGCGTGGTAGAGTATGCCCCGGCTAGTTCAGTTATGACGAGAAATTGGTGCCATGCAGTAGAATTTAAATGGACTAAAACGTTACTAATGTCTACTTAAAATTGACGTCTAGATATTTTTCTTAGAAATGTAGAGTCGCTAGTTATCGATCGAATCGAGTATCAGGCTGTGGTAATATGATCATGTAATGTTATGGATGGTTTAAGAAACATAGAGCTAGTATTGAGGTGATGTCTCTAGGTAGGTCAGAGAGGGGTACAGGTATACTAGTGTAGATATTATATACTGCACTCTACGAAACATATACATATACATATACTCCAAAAATAGGTATAAAAATGAATAATTACTATACTGATTTTCGTGCGGTTTTAACTCTTCACGCCCAAACTCAACAAGCACTAACTTTACATAATCAACATGAGTGACAATGATATGGATGATTCATAAACTTAACTTTAAAAATATGTGTTTGTATTTATGTATCGCCTGATTTTATTAAGCATATTCGGAATTATAGCAGCAAACAGACAGAAAATTTAAACTGTACGATTGAGAGACGAAGTTAGAAACCAACGCTTAACCCTAGATTCTTTAATAGTCGATTGTAGAATCCTTTTTTCCTTTTCATTCTGTAAATATGAATGGGAAGCAAACGAGCAGTATAATTATATGAATCACAGTAATGATTAAGTGGAGGACTGCGCCAATGTTATGGTTAATTGGCCGCCATTGTTCGAGCAACGCACGCCGCGGCCCGACGCGGTACGAAGATGTCTATAGTCTATCTAGATGAAGTCACTACACCCAGCCCGTAATACCAGCCTATCCAGCTGACACCAAGGGCAGACTTAAGCAGTCTTCCTAATCGATCTTATTTTGTCTGCTCTCATTTTCCTTTGAGATATCTTGTTTCATTGTTTCCCATATTTTTGTTTATCTAGAGTTTTTAATAACTATTCCAATTATTTTAATCAGTATAACTTTATTGAACTAAAAATATTATTTTCATGGAATTTCTTCTATTAGTTATTAATATCAAGAGTTTTATCAAACCACGCCAAAGTTTTCCTCGTAAAATAACTGTCTTAAGTTAAAAGATTGGCTCTACATTATAATTATCTGATAATTTTGTGACAGCGCTAGAAATATAATGAAATAGTGCCTCGTGTTCTTCACATGAAAATGTTTTTGGTGGAATATTCTATTTGTTTAAAGCAACCCTATAATAAAAACAAATATCTATAAAGATACGTAATGATAGCGTGTACCTATAGCCGACACTGTCAATGAAAACTTCTACCTTGTGACTTGTGACCTTTTTGTTATTATAGAAATAAATAATTCTATGGAAGAAGCATTTAATTGTATATTGTTCTAAAATTATTATGATCTTGAGGTGATATTGTGATTCTGTGGATTGACGAATTCAAAATAATAAACGAAAATCAAAATATAAATGTAATTTTGCTTTTGGTCTTCACTACAAGAACGTGCAGGCAGCATTTCGTCAATATTGTTTTTCAATAAGAACGCAAATCAACCCCAAAAACATCCAAAATTTAAGTTCAGGTTTAATTTTACGCAGCAAAATATATATAATGTTAGATAATATAATACGATGGCTGCGGTTACTGGTAATTGTTAGAAGAATCACAGGAGATTTTTAAGAAAGTAATTTTTGATTTCAATTTCCAAAAGTTTACAAATGGAACCCTATAAACATGAGCAGAAATAAAAAAATTAACGGATAGCTAGTTACTGTGATCAAATAAAAAAAATATATTCCAAAGAAGGTCCCCATACATAACTCACATAATAATCAAACTTAAAATCGCTCAGTAAGTACGAAACGCTGTTTGATAATGAGATTGCCACTTGACCGGTTTTAATATCAAAATGTTAAAGTGTAATACAATTTTGTCACAACCCATCGTGCCTATGTACATGAATTTCTCAAAGCCAGTGAATTCACATTGGGTAACGTCGCATTTGCAAGCCGCCGGCACCCACTTACAAAATTTAAGTATGTGTAACAAACACATTTATCCGTGAAAATTTTATATAATGAGTATAGATAATCCAATTACAATTTATAAAAATATTATCATTGGATGATTTTTTTCCGTGAGGGTAAAGATTCCATTTATTTGTTATCACTTGTATTTACATCCATATCCAATAATTTATATTATCGAATTTACTCATTATTTTATATAACCTTGGTAAATTATAGATGATTTGTAATACACATACAAACACACACCCGCCTTGAACAAAATATTATAACGTCTCGATACACTGTCTTGCTGTTGCGTCTAATGGTACGTCTTACTGTTGGATCAGATTTTTATATGTGGTGTATTATAAGAGACTTTAATATGGAACCCCAACTGGAAATCTGACATATTGATTATATTGAAATGCCTGCAAAACGAGGTGTCTCAGGTTTGATTTACTACTGGAACTGTTCATGTTATTGTTGGTTCTTGAGTCACGGGTGTTAATGATATGTTACCCCCAGAACATATACACAACCCGGCATCTTCTTCCACCATGGTGTACGTAGGTACTCGTACATATTTCCTCTGGATATCCATAGAGTATGTTAAGGTAACTATTTGTTAGGTTCGACGCAAAAGCTCTACAACGAAATGTAATTTTCCTAGTTTTACGATGCAGTAAAGCGGTGGGCGCGGGTGTCGCAATGTAACGTGCGCTCGAGGTTACGGTGCCTTTTAAGGGACAAATGTGATGGCACCAAGTAATTATGAATAATTTTTAACCTTCGTAACTCTAAAAGTAGATGTCACGTTTAAAGGAAGGAGGATTTAATCTTTTTCGTTATATTTAATGCTTATTTCATTTATTTTTTGTTTCATTAGAACGTTGTGTACGGTGAAGTATGTCTATGTAAATATTTGATAATATGTAAAGATAGATTTTTGAATTTTATTTTCAAACACCGCATAGTTGTATGTAAATAATACATATAATATTTTTGATCTTACTGCAAAATATTGTAAAAAAATCCTCTTACGTTTATGCTAATTAAAATAAAATTATTTTAGTGCTTAAATAAACAAAATAAAAAAATATACAAACCGAAAAACATTTTGTAAGCACTGAGTATTATTATTAAAACATGATATCACTACAACTACTAATAAATAATAAATAATTTTCAATATTGTATTGCACGCTCGCGCCGTACGCCCTCTATTATGCAACTGGCGCAACCGAGCGCCGGCCGCCAGCTTTACGGGGCTTCAGCGACGGCTGGCACTGACCGTCACCGCCACCACCGCTGCCACTGGCTACCACTGGCCACCACTGGCCACCACTGGCCACCACTGGCCACCACTGGCCACCACTGGCCACCACCGACCACCACAAGGCGCCGCTAGTAACGCGGTGTGGTGATTGCATTCATTGGTGTTTCCGAATCGCTTTGTGTCTGCAATCAATGATGCAATTGTGAAAGAACGCGTACTTACGAGTTACGAGTAGTCCAGTGAAGCTGTTTGGCATAATATAACACCGCGTCAATAAGATGTTAACTGTGATATCGATACTGTCTGAAATAAGAGATTCCGATGTTATCTAATGTAATAGCTACTAGATAGGTATTTAGTAATATAGTTATGGATGAATGATAAAATAATTTCACTAAAATTGTATGTAATTTGGTAAATGGCCGTTGCATTATAAATAAAAGCTTGTAAAAATATTAGGTATGTTGTGATGTTAGGTGCTTTAAGAACATGTTTTTAAATCAAGTTTTTAAATCTGTGGTTAAATGTGTGTATGTTTATGTCCGTGGACTTTCAATTAAAAGTAGTGGGTATGCATAGGTCGATACAAGTTGATTACAAGGACGACTATGAAAAAGGGTTTAAACAGAAGCAGCTGAGTATTATAAGGCAACGAAACGCGGTAGGTGTTGAATGTATGAAACGTATAGAATGTGACGGTCACTCTCTTTGTGTTACATTTTTATGTAAGCCCTGCAATGAACCGCGTGTTGTGATGCGTAGAAACATTCTCATTTCGTTTTTCCTATTAAAGACCACAAGGACCAAGAATCGAACCTGTGACCCCTCGTTTTGCGAGTGAAGTAACAATTTGGTGTACGGGTTGGTAAAACATTTAGTCCGTCCATTAATTCGTTTTTTCATTACAATTATTCTGGTCATCGTCTTCGTTATTGTTGCGCTCGATATAGAAAATGAACGATATAACTACATATGTAATTGTAACTTTATTAGAAAAATTATAGCGAATTTACTTGACCAATCTATACTGTAGCAGTGTAGCTCTTAGCAATGATGTCGAGAGATCCGTGCTCTGTAAAGATCCATTAATATGTTGAAGTCATAGCGAATTGGGGTTCTATTTTTATCACTGGTAGGCCTCGCCTGATTCGCCTGGCTGCTAGAGCATGGGGAAGCCCTAAGGTCTTCGCGTGGGCCGCGGGCGCTGCACTGGCCTACATTTACTCAGCGGCTTCAGTAGTAGGTAGGTACACGATTTCGTGATAAAACATTGCTAATTTGAGGTGTATCTACTTAATTAATAGTTTAATTTTGCACCAGAAAAAAACGGACAGACCTACTTAGGTACTTAAAAAACATACTTCGGTAATGTTATATGTACATAGATAGGTACCTACTATAAAGAAAAACAAATTTATATTTGATTTATCTTCTAGAGCTCGAGTTTATAAGCAGTTTAGTAGGAATACTTAAATAAAGTAGGTAAATAAATTGATCACATTTTTATAACCGTTGCGGCATCTCAATGTGTGTAATTTTAAGATTTGTTGATTGAGTGGTATAGATCGCTGTTTAGCGAGTAGGCTGCCACTTATGTACAAGTATCACGCCCTTTTGAATGGTCTTTCTTTTTGGTTCTCTGTTAGTACCTACTTGTATTGATTGAAAGTGAACTGAATTAAGTAGATAACCCAATCTTGCGACTGAGTGGTAAAACCCACCGGTAGGTTGTGACCAGCCAACGTGACCCAACCACGCCTACCATTGCGACCTACATTAGGGCGCTAGTTACAGACAGTTGATTGTTTGGTAATATGAACAGATACTGCACATAACTGCAGTTACTACTTTTAGTGAGGAGAGCTTCACTAATTCAAGACGCTATGAAAGTTAAAATATATAAGGATTTTATGATTTTCTGTGGTAAATAACTAAATTTCTAGCGGTAATATTGGTATAACCTAAAGATTATAGAGTACTAGTAAACTCGCCCTCGCTTCGCTTCGGGAAACCAGTCCCTTCAAAACTCTCTGTAAATTTTAACACAAATTATGTTATTCCGATGTCTAAGCTATATTACTGCAAAGAGTCATGAAAATCCGTTCAGTAGTTTTTGCGTGAAAGAGCAACAAACACACACACACACATACATCCTCACAAACTTTGGCATTTATAATATCAGTAGGAAGTAGGATACAGTCAGCGATGCAACAATTACATATTATGATATGAGGCTTACTTTTGCGTACCTAACATAAAATTAAAAGTATTCTTTATCATATAATTTCTCTTGCTTGTAATTGACTCCAAGTTCTTACGCTCTACATGAAGAGCCGACATCGATAGGGCTAAAGCTAAGCTAAGCTACAACCCACTAATGGCCCACTACTGAGCACGGGTCTCTCCCCATTATTGAGGAGGCC
>DWJQ01000521.1:0-13969 GCA_018248915.1 Hesperia meskei straton | reverse complement strand
ATTATTATAAAATGTGGAAAAATTTAATAATAGTATATTACTGTTATAGTTGTTTAAATATTTAAAGTTTAATTTAATGTTTTTAACTCGTCGCACCTCTCTGTAATGGGTATAATCAATCGTATTAATAAATACAAAAGTCATTTTAATACTGTATTTTATTAAGCAAATAAAAATCATCAATTTTAGATGATATCATTCTCTCCGTGTATCTAATACATTCGATTTAATTCGAGACAAAATAATCAAACATGATATAAGTACAGTAAGTGCACTATATTTAAACAACAAGTAATCGCGGGAAAACCCAAACTGTTTTATAGCAACAATGAGATAATATTCACTGAAACATATCTTAAATTCATTTCTATATAAGGGAAAAATAACTCGTGTACCTAATATGTGCTCCACATCAATTAATCTAAAGATTCCTCGTCCCTGTAGCTACGACGCAGATTAACTAGGGTCATACGCCATGACGAAAAATAAAAAAACTAACTGATTTTTTTGCAATTTGGTTTGCAAATGTTTTTAATCACAAACTCGACGTCACAATTGATTATTACAAATGATGATGTTTTGTATTCAAATTAGTCGACCATTGAACCCACATAAGTATTTCTATTTTAAACCGGTGACGGACAATAAACTTAGCAACTACGCAGGCTTATTTAAAAAAAAATGTTTGTTGATATTTGCCAAACCGTAAATACAATCACGTGGCTTTGTTTACAAATAAAATAACACTAAGCTTGATGATCTAATGATTCATGATACATGTCTAAGAAACGGATCAGCTTGACGACGACTATGGAGAGAGGAGCTCTGGTCTCTTCCAGGAATTCGTGGACGTTTGGGATGCCGATTATCCACTGAAACAAAAGGAAAAGTTTAGTAATTCAAAAGTGCACGCCTTTCATTCTTTTAAAAAGAAAATAAGTCGTACTACTGACTTTTTCGTATTAAATGGACATTTCGACAAATTATGCTTTTATTATTGATTCAAATATTCCGCGCTGTTTTCATCTCAGATAAGAAGAATAGAACGCAAGCACACCACTTAATATTATGATCGAGCGCCCATGCGTTGTTTAAGGCTAGTCTTTATTTACATGTGTAGATATATCAAAGATTATTCGATTTTAGTTTATTATTAATTATAATTAAATGACACAAAATTACACAGCTACTTGCAATAGAAAACTGCACGCTGTAAGTTTGAAATTAATTAAAAAAATGTCTTAATATGTTAAGTTTTGCGGGCGTAATTGTGTTACATCCGCACATACAGACATCCGGAGAGGCACAGAATTTTTTTTCAGTTTTTTCTTACACTAAATAACAAGTTTATTTATATTATTTTATAAGTACAATCTTAATATTAAAATTGAGATGAAATGTATCTGAAACCAATTTATTCGTGATGTGATTAGTCGAATATATCATAAGTATAAAAATATATGCAAACTCCATAGTCAGGTGCGCGCTTGCGCGCGCAAATTTAAATTCTAGTATGAATAAAATAGAGACATTTTTACTTCAAAAAATTGCTTGATTTTGGTAAGGCAAGAGAGTAGAACACTGCCTCAACCGTTTTTCGTTATGAGGCGTGCAATATGGATCGGGTGATTTGGTTGGTTATTCAGGTGCTAATGATAATACTCATAGCAAGGATACTGCAGCCGGTTCTGATAGGTCGATCCACCACCCTCCATGGCAGCACGTTGAGCATCCATTGAACGTCCTCCATGTGGAGGCACCAGATGACTATCAGCAGCGGATCCAAGAAAGGAATGTCCAGCAATATGTCTCTAGTACGCATGGCGCATGGGAGGAACGGGAGATCCACCAACTCTTGGGGCCCCATCAGGTCTGCGTTTTCATAAAGGCTGAGAGCGCGGGAAAACAAATCTTGATCTGTTAATTGATTAGCATCTCGAGCGGAGTTGATGAAAGGTTCTCTGTAACTCAAATCATCAAGAATAACAGTGCTTATTAACCAATTATGGAAGTTGTTGGGTTGGACTTCAGGAGCCTGGACTAGAGTGGCTTGCACATGATCAGCAAAGGTGGAAAATCTGACGGGTGGTGCTGTAGACCCTGACGTTTGTAGAACTGTGGTGAAAGTCGAATCGGGTTCACCATCCTCCGACTCAAGTGAGCTTGAGTTGTCTTGGTGCCCTGGCTCAGACCCTTCTGGTCTCGTTTCATCCAAGTGAAGCAACAATTTAACGACACTTATGTTCTGTCTTCTTTCTGGCAACTGCAAGCTTCCGAAGAAATCGTGAGATGAACTTGCAATGTCTGTTACAGGTATAACGTTATTACTCTGTCATTTTACCACGCAAATTTAATAAATTAAAACAATTATTCACGTTGTGACTGCTATCTATTGTGTCAAGTTATAAATTGGATTTCTTCCGTATCAATCAGAACGTATTTATTGTGGCTTTAAACTTTAAACGCGACTTGTATATCGTTAATTATGCAAATAATATAACATGGGTGAAAGTTTAATCATGCAAGCTGAACAATGTGCAGTAAGCCCTAAAACTGATAAACTGAGAAAATTTTAGGTTTTATAAATATAATATATATATACCACAACTGTGGCCAATGTATATTGGTATGTGTCACCAGACATGGTGCGCTGACTGGTGGTCACATTATAAACTAGCGCTAGGGTGACAGCTGTTAGTTAGCCATACATAAGAATAAGGCAAATTTTTATGCTATTAAATTTTGTTTATGTATAATTCGTCTATTAATAATAAAAAGAGTGTACATCAGTGAAAATTAACACTTAACTATGGCCTCTGATTTATTAAATAATTGTGGAGCTAGATTTTCTCCAAAAAAAAAACAAAAAGTAGAAAATACTGTTGTGTTTATGGATGTTCAAGTAATGCAGCCCAAAATCCAGACGTTCGTTTTCATCATTTTCCAAAACCTAATCAGTTTTTCGTTAAAATCCAAAATTATTTTGGTGAAGATGAAAAAATAGATAGTAGGCAAATGTGGGAACGAGTTTTGAAAATTGGAGTAAATGTTACTGAGCACATGGTGGTCTGCTCTTTGCATTTTACTAAAAATGATTACTTTTTACCAAGTAAGTTAATAATTGTGTATCTTTCTTTACTTATTGTTTAAAAATATACATATTTCTATAAGAAACAGAAAATTAGTTATTTCATAATCTTGTTCTTTAAAAGACTAACCTCAATGCATGCTCTATTTCTTAAGTTCATGTAAATTATTAAATATCTAATTTCTTATTTAAAATATAAAATTTTAAAGCCCTTATTTATTCTCTATTTATTTATGATACTGAAGTTAGCTGAAAACTGTCAATATTTTTAATTTTTATAAAAAATCAATAACAATAAAAAATGCTTTCAAAAATTTTCACTTTTTTTTTAATTTTCACATGTGGAATTTTTTTATCTAATTTTTTTCATAATATTTTAATTGCAATAAAATTATAAAAAAATATTTAATGTCTGTCAATTTCAGTGTCATATTTATTTTGTTCAATTTGTTCCAATAAAATATTTATTTTATGTTTAGATCAATCTAGGAGCCATCGATATTTAAAATCGGATGCAATACCATCTTGTAATCTTCCAACTGCTACTGCTAATGTAAATAAAAAACAAATAGAAAATAATTCGCGAAGAAACCGGTATTATCAAAGAGAAAAAAAATTTTGAAAATAATTTTATCGCAGAAAACTCTATCGATACTTACCTGATCGATACTCTATCGAAATTAGATGAGCCCGGTCCAAAAGAATCGGATACCTTTGTATCCCCTGAAAAACAGCTCATAGATTTTGGCATCCAAGTAACCAGTGGAGACTTCGATATTGATTTTTTTGATACATTAAAAACTGATTCGGATTTAAATACGTTGACTGGAATTGCTAATTTTAAACTTTTTGATAAATTAATAAAAATTGTTGAAGCTGGTTATCCAATATATAAGTCAGAAACTAGGAATCTTCGGAACAAAATTTTAATGGTGTTTATGAAGTTGAAGCACAACGTTTCGTATGTGATTTTAAAAGCATTCTTCAAATATCCATCAATATCTCAGTGTCGAAAAATTATCTTGGACATGATTACTAAATTACACTTTTGCTTATGAGATGCTTATACTTTCCATGTAAAGAAGAAATATCTAAAAATATCCCTCTGTGCTTTGCAGAATTTGCTGACGTAAGAGTGGTATTAGATTGTACCGAGATACATATCCAAAAACCTAAAGAACTTTGTTGTCAACAAGTTACGTACTCTCGTTACAAGAGTGATTTTACAATCAAATTCATGACTGGAGTTACTCCAGGAGGTATGATATCATTTGTTAGTGAAGCATATGGTGGTAAAATTTCTGATGATGCTATTTTTGAATAATCGAAGATATTAGATTTGTTAGAAAAAGGAGACGCAATCATGGTCGACAAAGGCTTTAGAGTAGAAAAATTATGCAAAAAAAAGATATTAAACTCATTCGACCACCATTTAAAGAAGAAAAGAAGCAATTTTCGAAAGAACAAGCTCGAATGAGTGCGAAAATTGCTAGATCAAGAGTTCATATCGAACGTTCTAATCAAAGATTAAAAGTTTTCAAAATTTTAGGATCAAAAATGCCAAGTGGTCTAGTTGCTCATGCTAATAAAATAATGACAATTATTGCTGCAATAGTAAATATGAGTTCACCAATTTTAAAAAATGACAAGTTCCATTGTTAAGTAATTATATCACTTGTTAAATATTTGAATTATTGAGTGTATATTTTTTGTAATCGATAAATAAATAATAAATTAATGATCGCATAGTTTTTAATAAAAAAAATTGTAATTGTTTTATTAAATACGATTTATTCTTTTTAACATAATATAAATTTTATATGTTTTGCTGTAACATAATAGTTTATTAAAAGTAGATAAAATTTTATAACAATATATGTTCGGTTAAATAGTTTTTAATTTTTTTTCTGTTTCTTCTTTTTGTGTACATAAGTAATGCAACATTTTAGTAAAAAATACCTATTTTAAAGTAAATAATAAATCCTTGACAAACTTAGCATCATAATTAACTTTAATTATTTTTATACTATTATCCAATGATACAAATAGAATAAAATCTGTTTCTTTTAAAAATAGAGCCATTCTCAATTGTACTTGGGCATAATAAGCGTGCTTTTATTTAAAAATAGATTACTATCATTATCTTTTACAATATAATCAATTTTTTGAATTGCGATGTCAATATTATTTGTTTTACCTAAATACGGACATTTTATTTCGATTAATTTTACAGGTTTATCATTCTCAAAAATTATTCCATCGGGAGAGTATCCAAGCCATGGATTTATGCTTGAGATAACGAGCCCACATTGAAACATTTTAATCCCTATATGAAGAGAATTCATAAATTTTACGAGCAAGAGGCTCAAATTTTATCCCGTGATTTGTAAATTTATTATATTTATCATTATCATAATTAAAATATTTAGAAGATTTTGCTTCCCAATCGGCTTTACGATTTTTATTATATGTATATAAAGCATAGCATCTTGAACCAGTGATTCGATACCTTCGTTGATTTTCCCACACACTCACAATTTTTTTACTTTCAATACAAATATAGTAAGGATCTTTATCAAATAAATTATTTACTTTACTAAGATAACAATCTGATAATTTAAATGATTTTTTGGATAGTTTAGTAAGGATTTTTGAGGATGACTGATGTTTGAAAAGATTTTCAGTCAATAGAAGGTAATCAGGTGGTAAAGGATCAGTTGATGGTTTCACTGGGTCATGCCTTCCGTTTCTATACATAATTAAATGTTAAATTAAAATATTAATTATAGCAATAAATCATAGGGTAGAAGTATCGTTTTTGGCCACCTTGGCACCGTTTTTGACCAGTTAACATTTGAATTAATTTATAAACAGTTATAATATTATTATAACCATATTTTTGTTGAGTTTTAAAAAAATTATATTAAAATAAATTGAGTTTGTAATGGTTTATTAATATAAATTAATTTCTATCGTTTATTTGAACAATAAATGGCCATGAACAGTACAGTGGCCACAAACAGTACTTCTACTCAAATAATAATTTATTATTAAAAAGATAAAATTAAACTTTAAGCAGTAGATAAAGTAAATACGTGAAATATTATGACAATCATTACGGAAAACTATATTAAAATTAACGTTAAAACGTTAAAAAAATTGATAAGATTAAGAATGATTTTTTTTATTTACTTTATCCCATGAATAGAATTATAGACAATTAATTGTTCATTAAAAATATTTATGCCATACACATGTGCTGATAACGTAGATTCTAAATCCTTGGAAAAGATCAATTGTTTAATTTCCTTCCGTATATCATCCGAAAACTCTTTCTCATTCTCCTTGGTCTGATAGCATTTATGATGAGATAATGGATTGGCATCATATTGTTCTGAACAAGCTTTTTGTGGAGCATTCCAAAGACATTTGTTGTCTGTACATGATGAAATCTTCATCTGTGATATATCATGACTATAAATGAAAAATAATTTGATAAGTACATGCAAGTAAATTTTAAATTACAATTTATTTTACATATTAGCTAAAAATTTATGCAAAGAATACACTCTTTAAATCAGCCGACAAAGATTTTTTAATTTTTTCAAAATACAAAAATAATCTGCAATTTTACGAATATATTTTTTACGATTTATATGTGTATTTTATAATATTTCATTTTTTTTAAAAGAAAAACAATGAAGAAGGTTAACTATATTCATTGTCATTAAAATTTACACTTACCGAGTACAATATAATAACACCGCTGTGATGTGTTTACATCTTTCACTAAGTCCAGCTGTACAATTACACTGTGATGAAACAATTTGACTATTTTTTTGTATAACTGTATTTATTTCATGGGGTTTATCTCGAAAAGCTGATGATTGTATACAATAGGACAAAATATCGTATTGATCATTGTTTTGATTTTCCAACCCATTGTAGATTAAATGACCTGCATTAATTATTTTCTCTCCTTCTATAAAATTACGAGACTTAGGAGTAGCCTCAATAAAGTCAAAAACTTGGTTTAGTGATTAAAACATTTCAATTATTTGCGATTATATAAATAAAAACTACGTAACTCTAGGTAATTAAATCACAGCTGTCACCCTAGCAGTAGTTATACCTTTTAACCACCAGAGCGCGTAGCGCCAAGTGACACTTACCAATATATGCCACAACTGTACCGCCAATCGAAAAGATATATGTATAAAGCATGTGTTTATGTAACTAACGATTACTTTTATCTCCGACGTTATGCCAGTTTGATTATTTACATTACTGTACTGCATGATCATACATCTTTCTATTTTAGACTGATGGCAAATTATAAACTAAGCTTCACAACCTTATCCCAATAAAAATATATATTAATATTTAACGAAAAGTCAGTGAAATCTCATGGCTTTGTTTACGAACAAAACAACACTATGCATTAGAATCAAACGATTCACAGTAAATGTCCAAGAACCGGATTAGTTTCACGATTACGGTGAAAGGAGCTCTGGTCATTTCTAGGAAGTCGTGGATGTTGGGAATGTCGATGATCCACTGGAACAAAAGATATAGATCAGCATCCAATTGAAGATGATTTGATAGGTGATCCAGGTGCTAATGATGCTACTTACGGCAAGGATACTGCGTCCGGTTCTGATGGGACGATCCACCACCCTCCATGGAAGCACGTTGAGCATCCAGTGGACGTCGTCGATGTGGATGCGACAGAGCACCACCATTAGCGGGTCCAAAAATGGAATATCCAGAAATGTGTCTCCAGTACGCATGGTGCGTGGAAGAAACGGCAGATTCACCAACTCTTGTGATCAGATTCATCAACTGATCTGCATTGTGATAAAGGTCGAGAGGATTTCAAAACACAAGAGGATTTGTTACTCCAGGAGTAACAAATCCTCTTGTGTTTGGTTCGCATCTTGAGCGGAGTTGATGAAAGGTTGTCTGAAGCTCAAATCATCGAGAATGACGGTGTTTATCAACCAATTGTAGAAGTTGGTGTGTTGGACTACAGGAGCATCGGTTTCATTGGCTTGAGCTTGATCAGCAGGAGTGGAAATTCTGACCAATGGTGTTGTAGACCTTGACGCTTGTACAGCTGGGATGGGAGTCGAATCGGGTTCGTTATCCTCCGATTCAAGTAAGCTTGAGTTATCTTGATCCCTTGGCTCGGACACTCTTGGACTATTTCCATCGAAGCGACGCAACAATTCTACGAGACTTCTGTTCAGTCTTCTTCTTGGGCTGCGAACTTTCGAGGGTGCCATCATTCGAACTTGTAAATTCTATAACTGGTATGAAGTAATTACCCGGTCTATGCATTTTACCGCGGAAATTCAAATTTTCAAATATCTTAATACGTGTCGTTGACAAAGTGACAAAAATCTATGAATGCATCTGGCTGATGAGGAAACTTATCCCTTGGCCAAGCTATGTATTGATAATGAAAAATCATGCATTCTCGCTTTGGCTTTCGTTCAGATACAGTCAGACTTAACAAAGTCAAAGTATAGTATGAATTGATTATAATCATCCTAGTCGCTATTTTAAACTTTTTAGTTGCTAAAACATGGCCTTCTTTGGGGGACCAATATTGATAGAACGGAACTTGGTGCCAGATTCTACCAAATCTGTGGACACCAATACAATTATTTATAAACTTATTATGATATAATAAAATATAGATCATTTAAACTTTTATGAAGATCTAAAATGCGTAAAATAATAGTTTCACTTTTTTCGTGACATATTTCCTTGATCTTCATGCTTGCGCTTTCTGTTGCACGTCATTGTTGACGAAACAATTCCAGAGTTGTTATTAGTGTTATTCCCTGAAACCGATCGCATGCTATCGTAATATACATATTTTCTCGTATTCATTTGGTTTTGACAGCAGAAAGGCTCGTAGCATCGGATAAGGGGGATCTATTGACGTAGAATCCTGTAACAAAATTCGATAAGTATCTTCATTTTAATTATTATCATTCGACTGATTCACTAGTATCAACAAACAATAGAAAAAAATCTGTTGTAATAGGCTTGGTCGTGAATAGTAATTAATTTTTTACAATTAACTCTCTTCAAAAGTTCTTCGGTTTTGATGGTTGCTTCTTTTGAGTTGCAGTAGTATTGGTAAAGCTTGACACCGACTTAGTTCGAGGCTCCTCATGATGAGGCGAGACTCTAAAATACGAAAGGAAGAGTTGTTAATTATGAGCAGCTACTTTTCGCATTTCCTGTTCATTCTCTCAGACCGTGACATACATTTATGGAAAAATTTCTTGGTATTTAAAAAAAATTTAATATTCAAAGAAGGATTTTTTAATGAATATTTATTAAGGAGTATTTCATAAATGATAAGGTGACTAATGATCTTGGAAGGCTAAAAATACATTTTTTTTCAGGCCCTATTTAAGAAATTATAATCATTTTTTCTAACTTTTACTTAAAGCTTATGAAAAAAATATTTGTTTTTTTTTTAATTTAATTTTTTAATAACTATTTAGAAGGTGCAAAAATTGAGGCCTCAAAAAAATGGTGTTCATAGTAGACAGTTAATCCCAGAATTGGTGAACGTAAAAAATTCAAAATATAAAATTTTTTTACACTATTCTTATTATTTTCTATTTTGTAGTTTGGTTTTCTATATAAAGCGTGTTTTTTAGTTTTTTAAAACTATTATTTCTTATGCTGATGTTCAGATAGAAGTGTCAAATAATTAGGAATTTTCTTGTTGAGATAGTGCAAAGAAAATAATGCGCTTTGACTAAAATTCTTTTAAGTGTTTCTATACGAATTTGTTACGTTCCATTACTTTAAGTGAAATGTCCTTGCAAAAGTATGAAGGCCTATCACTTATTTTGACCTCTCCAACGTAATTGTTTTTATAGATCAAGGTATTGAATTAATTATATCAATTTTATAATTTACGTAAATACGTACCGAAAAATTTTGAGTACATAATTTACTTTCTAAACAAATTGTAGAAATCCTCAGTTCGGGCTTTCTCGAAGATTTTTTTTCAGTGCATTATTACTCGATAAATGCTGGATATATAAAAACTCCTCTGGCATGGAAGATGAGTCTTGAGTAAAGATGAACTGGAGGCCTTCGTAGTATGTTTCTGTAAAAATCAAAATCATTTTTTACTATAATTGATTATGAATTATTGATTTTTCTTCCCTCGGGGCGGAAAATGTCAACTTTCGTCCCACTGCCTTAAACGAAGTTGCTGCTTTCCGCTTCCGTCAAGAAGAAAAAAGTATACACACCATGGGCAGTAAATAACAAAGTCTCAGATCACATGGTTATCGACTTCGGCTTCACCTCGGCCACCAATTACATATCTCACGATCTGAGAGTAGTGGAGTAGAGGTATTACGATAATAACGTTGTTGTGAAGGATAGCGCGGAGAATTAGAATTCGTGATAAAGTTATTTCTAGGGTTGTTGTTAAATCGATTAGGCCTGTTTGGCCAAAATGGTCTAGGACTGAAATTCGGTGGGGGTTTGGGGTATTGTGACCAATTTGGGAATCGATTTGGGACCTGACGAACTCTTTCGTTGTTCCTATTCGTATTTTGAGTTAATGAATTGCGCATCCTATATTGAAGCTGAAAGTTTTCTTCTGTAAGAACGATTTGGAGGGCTTCCTCTAATGTTTGAGGGATGTTCAATCTGACAATTCTTATCATGTCCTTGGGTAAATTATACATGAACACATTCAAGGCCGTATTGTTGTAAATTATTATTTTGCTATTACGTAAAGCGAAATCGTCGTTACTTATTTTCGACAATAAATTGTTTCTGGTTGCTTGTATCCGATTGCAAAAATCTAAATAAGTCTCATTAGGTTTAATTTTCATTGTTTCTAGTTCGATTGCTACACACGCTTCTGATTTTTGGTCGCCGAAATGCTGTATAAGAGTTTCTTTTAGATCTAACCAGTGGTTAATAGTGTAATCAGTCTCACCCATGAGAGCTGCTGCTTTACCAGTCAACCGGCTTGTTATTATTTGAAGCAAATAATTGTAATCCGCTTTTCCTTCATAAATATGCAAAATGTACTCACATTTCTTAATAAAAAAATTTAGTAATTCGGTACTACCATCATATTTAGGTATCAAATCGGTAATTTCTGATTGAATTATCAATGACGAAGTGAAAGGGTTATTAGGCGTTATATTTGGCAAAATTTGGGATTCTGGCAATGGCTGTTCGCTGTAAGTTTGTCTTGGTAAATCATGTTCAGGATGTTCATGCGATGTTTCTAAGGTATTTCCTGACACATCGTGCGTTGGTTTTTCAGGTATCATTTGACCTTGCATATGCTGCGAAATCCTATCTGCTATATGACCTGCTAAATTTCCAGTCTCGTGCCGCATTCTCTCCGTTAAATTATTCGAAGCATTTTCTGCTTCCTGACGAACCCTATCCGCTACACCTTGCGCTGCGTTTTGTGCTTCAATACGTGCTCGTTTCGCCGCTCTAGTAAGATATTCCATTTTCTTTATATATTTTTTTATAGACACCAAAACCTATATTTATTGAGTCTTGTATTTCAGGAAAGTAAACCAATTTTATGATCACTAATTTATAATGAGCCCTTATTGCTTCTTTGTACTGATCTAAACCACAAGAAATAGTAAGCGTACTAGTATTGTTTAAAACAAGTAAAATGACAAGAGTCCTCCGAGAAAAATGTAGAATTTGAATCGTTTGCATATAGGTGTCGGACAACTAAATGTTTTAATTAGTTTCCTTACTATAATTCGAGCCGCAAGAATTGGTAGAAGTAGAAATATTATTTAATTTTAAGCTAAAGAACCACACTTCGATGTGTTCTATATAATATATAGATCTTTTGCATAGAACCTATAAATCTTTTTTTTTTAAATTCACTTTCACTTTTATAGTACTAGCACTTTTAATTCGTCGTGTATTCCGACGTGTTTTTGTAGGACTGCTGGGTTTCTACGCTGCTTTCCGACTGATGCCGATGTTTAGCAGATTTGTTAAGGAAGGATATTCTTTTATGCAAGAAATATGGATCCTCCCGATTCAATTCCCAGTGAAAGTCACAGACGTAAGGATTTCTTTCTTTCCTTACTCGGAATGGAACAATTCTCAATTGCTTCACCTTCTGATCAATAGTTTCTAGTTTTTGGTTCTTCTGCGATTACACCTTTGAAAAGGTTACGCCGACGATATGTAGAAGTTAAAGTAAAGATTGGATGGACCTTACTCAGTTCTCTTCGCTGCCTCGACGACGTTGCAGGAGTATCCTACCGACTGCGCCAATAAAGTTTCTTGATCGTGTGAGGTGGTTGAGTTCACTTATCCGATGAAAATCTGGACTTGGTGGTACCAAATTAAAGACACTTTTTAGTAACTGATTATATTTCTTCACTGGTGTTAACTTGTACACAGCTAGGAAACTGAATGTTGTGAGGAGATGAGGCTCCTGTATTTATACTGATGTGCCGACCTTCTAGGAAGTGAAATCAGAAGTGTTTTCCCGAGATAGACACGGTTTTTAATTTTACGAATTTTAGATTTCCAATTTCTTTTGTACGCAACTTTGTAAGGCCCTTTTAATCATAATCCCCTTAGTTCAAGGCTGATGTGTAAGAGCGTATAACATTAGCAACAAAGTTGCATGTGATACTAGTAGTGCCTCTAGGGTTTGTCTATTAGATAATGTTCGTTATACATAACTAGGTTGATTACACATCTTAATAATAGCAAAAAATCTATTACATATAAACAAACAACAAGAGAATATATATAAAGAGTATTGTAATTATTATGCTTTATCTTTGACCGTTTGAAACCATATAGCAAATGCTTGAACTTCAACGCTACTACAGTGACACATTCTGCCAGTTTGATTCTTTTTCACAAAATGCGTGTGTCTAGCACAATTTTCGAGATAATCTAATTTAAAATCTAAAATAATTTTTTCAACTTTTGGACAACCTAATGTTTCCAAATTTATACTATTAAACCCTAACTTGGAAAATAACTGTTTCTCCACACATCCTCCCTTATACGCCCACAGGAATTCGCAGTTACTATCCAAGTCTTTTAAAATTTTAATTAATTCACTGTAGGACATGTCACTCGCGAAATTTTCTACTGGCAAACCATGTACGAAACGAGTACAGTACCTGAATTGCGGCAAATTTGGTTTGGTTATTACACAGTTCGGTAAAGATATATGTAATAACATTACTTTATGATTCCAAACATCGTATATTCCTATTTCTTTATAAAAATACTCATTTTTAATATTAAAACCGTCTAAATAAAACAATAATGATTTGATTACACATCTCATTAATAAAGCATATAAGAATTTATTAGGAAAAATACATGAATATAGAAGTAACTTAACTCTATAGAAGTATAGAATGATTACAATTTATTAGGAAAAAGTGGCATGAATACACAAGTAATCTAGTTCACATTAATAGTGGGTATAACAATAAGAGCATATAGGTTGATTAGGTACACATCTTAATGATTACTATTTATTAGGAAAAAAACGATAATTAAGTGGTATGAATACACAAGTAATCTACTTCATATTAATAAATGATTACAATTTATTAGGAAAAAACGATAATTAGGTGGCATGAATACACAAGTAATCTACTTCATATTAGTTTTTTTCTTTCAACGTTTGAAACCATATAGCAAATGCTTGAACTTCAACGCCGCTACAGTGACACATTCTGCCAGTTTGATTTTTTTCACAAAATGCGTGTGTCTAGCACAATTTTCGAGATAATCTAATTTAAAATCTAAAATAATTTTTTCAACTTTTGGACAACCTAATGTTTCCAAATTTATACTATTAAA